>PRKT01000202.1:425811-450321 GCA_003671525.1 Saccostrea glomerata
AGAGAGAGAGAGAGAGAGAGAGAGAGAGAGAGAGAGAGAGAGAGAGAGAGAGAGAGAGAATATTTTATTTTTTGTAGATACATGTACTAATAACAGGGAAATTTTAAAGTCAATGCCAGCTTAAGAAAACTAATATTTTAAACGTTTAATTTCTTTTAAACGATGCGGTAATTTTTTTCTATTTCAATTAACCACATTACATTTTGTAGATAAGTTTAATGGATTTTTATTACGTGTATTAATTTTTCAAAATTACGTAATTTTGAAAATGTTAAAAAAAGGGATATATATGGAAATTATGATGATTGTCAGAAACGCATTTTAAATGTTCTCGCTTTCTTTCCCGTATTCTGCAATATCGTGATTTCGTGCTATACATTTTGTCATTCCACGATATTTTTGCATGCTTTTATTACATTAAATGAACATATTTTATGAAAAAAGGTTGAAAATTAAGACAATGAAAAGGAACCAAAATGGGTTCACACATATCTTTATTAAAACAGTATTAATATTTTTGCGCATAATATATGCGTAAAAGTAAACTGAATTTCTTCCATTGGAATCAACCAATGTATTATGCACAATTAAAAATACACTTTATGGGCAATCACAGTTTATAACATGTATAGAAAGAAGACGAACTACCGTTACATAAAAGTAAATACTGAACTGCATTGCGTTCATCCTAATTGTACATTTGCATTATTCCGTTTAAATCAGATCCACACAACACTTAATAATATTGCATTAAACAACCCAGTACAAAATATAGATATTCAGATCGTACAAAACAGAATACAATATACACTTGCCCTATGTCCACAAAAAAGTAAAAATGAATTGTTAGTCAATCAACATTTAATTTGGTTCTCATTGAAATCAAACTTACATTCCAATATGCACATTCTTCTGTCCCGTTCGTTAAAGTACGGGTATTCGTAACAACTGTTTACACATCCTTCGCTTTCTCTGATTTTTAAGGCTCTGCATTTACATTCATGACTGCAATCAGCAAACATGTTCTCACATTTATGAGAGCATCTAAGGAAGGAGTTTGGCATGTGATCGAATCTGCAGTCCTTGTAACATTTTAGTCTATAGGGGTGACATTCATGCTGGCACGGAGTCCTGTCTCCTAGAACACAGAGGATGCAGATAGCTAGGGAAACAGCAAACAAATGATGCATCTGAAAAAGTAAAATGAGAGGTTAGCTGCTTTACAAACACATGTCCATGAAAATACAACCCCAGCTGAACAGTAACGCTCCGAAAAAGGTAGTATGATTTCAGGCTTTTAAATGAAAATGCAAGATATTTTATAATTTCGCTAGAAAACAATTCAATGATTTAATAGAATTTTTCACAAAATATACAAAAGTGCATTACAGTACTTTTAAACTTAAAAAAAAACAACATTTTTTTTCAACAGCTATATAGAATATAAAATGTAGATTTATCAAAACATATAGCTTGATAAGACCCTATTAATGATTCACTTTTATTTTGTAATTTGATCTGTTTTTATGATATAAAACAATCATAAAATTATTTATGCAGTTAGATAATTTTCATGGCCAAAACATTTCTATAAGTTCGAACAGACAAACAGACCAGATTTAGATCTGCCTTACCTCTGTCGTGTTGTCAGCCACTTTGAGAAGTGGTGAGTGGAGAAGAACAAGATAAATATGTATTACATAAAAAGTATACAAGAGCACACCGTAAATCATTCTCAATTAATATCATGTTTAAATGTGAAATTAAAATAAATTTGACGCGCTGTGGTCAGGTATGAATAAATTCTGCGTGACATTTCTCTTCCTTAATATGTCATGAACCGTAGCTATCCACGGTGTTATTATTACATATTTTCTAGGTTTCATTACTTATTTAATACATTGGATGTAAAATTATGGTCAGATATGTTAAAAATGGAGTCTTCTGGCGCCTATAATTAATATTATGGTTAAATGAAAAATAACAGGACCGTATTTAAAGCATAAAACATGAAAAGAACATCCTTAATACGAGTTTACTAACAATGAATATTGACAGCTAACACACGACATAAAATGAAAGAAGTTTTTCTCAGTTTTAGCAGTAAATGAAGTAACATGGGAATTAGTGACCCATTTAAAAATAGTTTGGGTTAAAACCAAAATAATTAAGAACGAAATGTTTAAAAAAGGACTAACAATTGTAGATAACAATATCTACCAAAAACCTCTTGAGATAGTGAATGAAAGTATAGAAGTTTTTAACCATCACAAGAAAAGCGTTGAAATGTATCAAAATTATTTATTAATATGTTTTCATTATTTGAAAAATTTTCTTATACTCTCAACAGCATACAATATTAATTATGCTGAATATTTTATACAAATACATATAAAAGTAAGACATTGCAGCATAAATCATGCTGAGTGAATACTTGTTTTAAAATATGACTAGTCGAACAGTAATGTTAACCAATTATAATGCTGTATAGGGTTTGGATTCATCGTTCGGATGGTGCATTTTTTTTTTACAATGCGTCAAATACTTAACTTAAAGGTATTACATAAATATTCTGATGTTTGGCGTAAACCAATGAGTTATTGGGATTTTATTTTTGTATTGAGCATCGAAAATTAACATAACAAATCATATCAATGGGAAAGTTCTCTATCTTTTGTAGAATCGGAAAGATATTTTGTTTTTTGGAAGGTCGGGTGCAAGTATTTATTTTATAAATTTCCTTATCTGATTTTTAGTATTTTAAACATAGAAAAAATATGATATGTATTGGTATTATTATCTTTTCTTAATATCTTTAAAGAGGGAGGCGAAGAAAACTATTTTATTTCAAACAATCTTATGGCTGTATTTCTATCAATCAAACAATGAAATAAAATTTACTGAATTTATCCCACTTTATATTTTGTTGTTGTTTTTATACTGGAAACCTAATGTCTTCAGCAGTTTTCATCAATGAAATATTTAATTCATTACATTGATATTCAAGAACAGTGGATTGACAGTCAGAGGTTCTAAACCTAATCTTTGGCCATGGATAATAGTGTTCTCATTCATCAACAAAAGACTTTCATTGAAATTAAGCTTTGGAAAGGGAATAATAGTTTACGCCCAATTTGTATTCTCTTGGGCAATCTTTTGAACAACCAAATTGTTAAGATTATTCTCTTAAAAAGGAACAGTCAAAGAAGACAAAACTAAATATTGTTATTGTTATAGAATTCTTGATGAAAATGAGAGAATTTCCATACATTCATATTTTGAATGCCCCATTGGTCATTTGTAGCTATCATTAGTCATCTGCAATATATATTACAAGGAACGCTTACTCCTCCTAGGCACCTAATCACACCTTTTGAATATTTAGGAAGTTCGTGTTTTTGCCTCTTTACACATTTATATTGGTTATAGAATTTTCTTTAGATTGACACTGTTCATTATTTTTCATTCCCATGTGTTAAAAACACATTCTGTTTCTGTGCATATGCATTTCAAAGTTCACATGAAAATATTCTGAATTTCTGAGCGACTAATCATTGTTTTTGGAGATTACGTTTACTAACAGATTTTTGAAATTCGCAAGGGTATTAAATTTGGTCCTTCATAAGCAAACCTATTTTTACATTTATATGAAGCAAGATTATTTCAAGTTCAAAGTTCAAGATAATTTAAAATTCTTCAATGTTTTGGTCGGTATAATTACTTTGTTTTCAAATACAAACTGTTAAGTCGCATCGCAGCTGATGAATTTTAAACAAATTTATGTCATGATTATCACTCAGCTTTTTTTCTTCGTTTTTTTTGTATACTCGATCAGGATTAACAGCACATGGATAGAACAGGTCGAAAGAAGATGAAAATTCCTCCTCCACGGGCACCTGATCCTACCTAAGTCTTCAGCGGTCTGTGATGTCTCTTTAAATAATTTGCATTTTTTAAATGGAATCTTTGAGAATGATGAATTAAAAAAAATTATTAAAATGATCTTTCTGTATATATATATATATATATATATATATATATATATATATATATATATATATATATATATATATATATATATATATATATATATATATATATATATATATATATATATATATATATATATATATTTTACATCTATTTGCAAGTGCTTAGCATCAAACTGGAGAGTTCTTTTTCTCGATTATTAAATCAAAACCAACTTTTCTGAATTTTTTTTATTTTTAAAACTATATAACAACAAAGGTATAAATAATAACTTTTTAGACACTCACTGAGAGTCGTCGTGACAACACCCACGAGCTGTTAATCAGGCTAATAAGTTTAATGTACAAGATGGCGTCTTTCCTGGATATTTTAATATACAAGATTAAATGCTTAATTCTTCATCTAACTAAAGATTAACAGACAATAAGCATTATTTACGTTTTTACACTATAAATGTCCAATTAAATTCTAAAAAAAAAAAATAATTAGTATGCAAGTTCTGGGAGTTTTGGTTGGAAGATGATTGTGGTTAAAATGAATATACATTTCTGGATGTATCAGTCGCAAGCTCTCACGTTTAGTATAATATTACATACAATTAAAACAAGGGATATAGTAAAAACATAACGGATAGTCCATAAATTAAAATTGGATTGTACAAAGCAACAAAGTCTAGCTATACCCTCTCATCACTCAGATTAATCCTAAATGTCAGAGAGGATACGACAGTTTGTAATCACACATCATGATGGATGTCCATTAACAGTTTCTACATCATTGGGCAGCTGACCACGGCCTCCCGTGCATATCTTTTGGGCACCTTCGTACTCAAACTTGCATTCCTTTAAACAATGCGATTCATCGAAGGAACTCCTAAAACGGTATGCTCTGCATGCTTGGTCACATCCCGTCTTCTCCCGTTCAGCGACAGCCAAGCATTCACATCGTGGGGAACACATCAAAGATTTAGTCTCACATTTATCGGCACAAATCAAGAATCTAAATTTCGAAAGGTTTAACAAGAACCCCTCTTTACACCGGGACAAACAATTCACTCTGTTTGGGTAACATTCGTCTCTACAGGATTTCCTCTGATTCCTCTGAGCGTTAGTGCTAGTCACAATAAGGGAGATAACTGTCAAACAGAGGACCACCTGAAAAGTTAAAATACATTTTATGTACTCATACATACTAAACTTTTTATTTTAGAAGTCAAGTTTAATACGTTTTTAAAAAGTTGAATAGAATTATACGAGTTGAATATAAATTGTTTTCATTTAAAAGTTAAATGGAAACATAATTAAAGTGAAGAAATTATCTGTGATTACTTACCCAAGGAAGTCTTGTAGCTTTTAGACTCAACATCTTGATAAGTGCTGCAATTTAATCTGAAAGATATGGGAATGGTACGAAGATATATCAACTAAGGCTCGTAATTAATATTCTGTTATCTCCTAATTGCTGTCATAAAGATAAGTTAAGCATGGGATACGTAACATTAAGGCTGCTCTGAAAACCGTTTAAAATTAAATCGGCATGATCTTATTAATGTTCTTACAGGTTTGAATTATTCAAATTATAATTTATTAAACCAAACAAAATGTTTCTTTTTAATAATTTCAAAGATCTTACCAAAAGAAATGAAAATTTTCCCGTATAATTGCAATAAAAGTAATAATAAAATAAGAATTTCTACATTCAGTGAAATATATTAAAATATAAAATGAAAACGATTTGAGCGTAATTTATATGATTTCATCTAGGCACTTTTACAAGGTATAACAGATTACTTCCTAAGAGGTCACACATAGTTTTTACATGATTAACCTACTCGTGTCTTTCCGTGACCTATCGGCAGAGGATATGGCATATACGAGTTCGTGTAATACACGAATCGAACTTCTTCATGTTAAAAAATATTAATAGTATTATATTAATTTTGAATTAATATGAAACGAATGAAGTGATTTGTCTAAGTTATTAAAAGGGTTATTTGCAAAGTTTTCTCACAAATGCCACTCACAAATGTTAAGGAACTTTGAGAATGTATACAGTCACCGATTTTTCAAATAATAGAACAAAATTTCTTTTGTCTGCTGAAATGTTTGTTATGCAATAAAGATTTTTTTTGGTTTTGCTTGAGTGTATAAATCATGCAGATTGTTCATGTATCGCACTTAATGAAAACTACGTGCAATTTTGTGCATTGCAATTTATTACCTAACTTCAAAACATACTGTATACTAACAATTTGTATGATTACAAGCACGAAAATGTACTAAGGTTTTGAAATTCTCTCTGCTTTACGTCGTTTTTATTTCAATAACTTTGTATCTTTGTATCTCAAATGTGGCGGAAATTAAGCACGAGTTGCACTAAATATTCATGTACAAGCCATTGTGTAGAAGGGTATATAGTGATCAGGATGTCCGTCCGTCTGTTACGCTTTGGGGTACCCAACTCTAATCTGAAACTCCTCTGATACCACAGAATGAAATTTAATGGAACTTTCACAGAATCATTGTGACCTATGATAAAAAAAAACAACCATGCATACATTTAAAAAAAAACAAACGCTGTGATTATTGTTTACTTTAAAATTGTAGGAGAAAATAAATAAATCAAATTTGACATTTTAATTTTATCATTTTGTCTTTTGGTTAGGGTATCAATATTTATATACAAATGTAACTGTTTTATTATAATATTTGGCTTGTGCCACTTCAATGAGCAATAACATTCCAATTTATTATAAGGATAATAGTCTATCGCAACATTTTTCGATGTTACTAAGCATTGTCTTCTTGTATCTCATTGACAATATACACATGTATGCATTGAATTTTATCTGATGTAGTTACTTTGTCAAAGGGTTAAAATTTTTCCTATTGCTTGAGAATTGTCTTAAATCATTAATTGTTCCCATCTAATTGTTTTTGTCATTCATTTGCTACATACATGTTTATTTGTATTGAAAAAGCGAAAAACCCAATACTTATCAAGTGATTTATGATTGGCAGTAAATCTGAAAAACATGAAAGCATATAAATATTGTTAAGTTTTTTTATGAACAATAATTTACACTATATCCAATGTTTATGCTTTGTATTGACAGCAAAGCCACAGATGGAATGTGTCTCAACATAAATTATTATTATAATGCATGTGAAAAATGTCATGCAAATGTGAAGGTTGGTTCGCTTTCTTATAAAAAAAGAAACATTAAATGTGACATTTTACGACCGATTTCACTCAAAATGTCTTGAAATGCATTCTCAATGTTTCCATTATATTTAATAAATACACAAATATATGTTTTTAAGGAGAAAGTAAGTGATGAATGAGATTAAGGGATGTCAAAATATTCACAAATGTAATTTAACATGGACAAAATACGAACTTTTATGTAAATTATATCATATAAATCAAGAACTATTGCATTTGAGAGAGAGAGAGAGAGAGAGAGAGAGAGAGAGAGAGAGAGAGAGAGATTCGTATTTGGTATACTAGTATTTATTAATTACAGATTGGTAATACCGGTATCTAAAAACAATTGGGAACGATAATTTGTGTCCTTTCTAGATCATGCATTTGTAATAACAATTCAATGCATTTTTTATACTTAAGTTAAATTATTTGCAATTATGGTCATAGGTTTCTCGATAGTTTGGAACAGTTGAGTCTTTATCATATTTATATTGCTTTGTTTGTATATTTTTGTTTATTTGTTAGTGGTAAAAAATATAGCAAATTAGGACTGATTTTTGGATCATATTTAAAAGAATGTTACATTATTGTTTGTCTTACATGTAAAACTTTCACAAACCCAAGAACCTAAATGATTGCAATCCAACTCCAAATGAATTAACCAGAATGTTTCGTTAAATTAAAAAATATATTATATTGTGGTCTGTAAATGTTTCTTTGACGTGGGAGAGTTAAGTTAAATTTAATTTTTTGAATTGGATCATTGTCGTGACATGGAAAGCGATTATTATTATTTGTGTTTAACCACACCATACTCCTACATACTTAGAACGATGTCATATTAATCATAGTTTAACGTGATCAAATTTGTTCTTACAATCATTACAGTGGTAAATTTTGTTGCAGTGACGACTAGGAACATGAAAAAATTAATTATTCAGCATATGACTCATCTCAAAATGAAATCAGGTTAAAAAATTGATCTTCCCAAATGCTCTAAGATATATTGCATTTACAATATTCTTTAAATCTAGAAAAGAAATAAAACTTCAAAAATTGTTAGTATCTTATTCTAACTTTTATTTGATTTATTAATCAATTTTGAGAAATCGTCATTGTCTTGTTCTCGTATTAAAAAAATGTTTCCCGGCCATTTATTTTCAACATTTGAGAGTAGACAAAGCTTAACACATACATTGTATGTACAACACAGAAAGGTTAAAATCTACTCCTCCAGGATACCTGATCCGCCTCCATGTTTTTTGAGGAGATCTGTGTTTGTTCTGCACTTATATACAGGAGCTTGGATACTACTCTTTTTGTTATTGAAAACTATTCGTTATCCCAATATTTTGTCGACAAAGACGACGGAATATATTATGGTATTTTTTAAATGAAAATTTATTAATTGCCAATAAGAATATAAAGAGCATTTTTTTGTCTATTAACTTACACATATATAAATGTATGATATATAAAGACTGCTATAATTAATACAATTTAGACCTTCACACAAAAATATGGATTTGTCAAAGCAAGAAGATTCAAACAGAAACAGACATATGTAAATGTACCCAGTAAGTTATAATTATTTAAAGCAAACATAAATGAAAATAAGCAAAAAGGACTTGATTTTGTGGCTTATGATGGTATTAATTTTATTGTATGTATAAAAATTACGCGCGCACATTTTAAATTATTTGAATGAACTGAGTTAATGGGTATCTTCTATCTATTTTTACCATTTTTAAGACAGAGAAGACAGAAAAAAACAATATTAAAATAAATTTGAACATTAAAATGTATGTTTGACGTCATACTACACATTTATAACCTTGTAGTTTCATAAAAAGTTCGTTAATCATAGTTTATGCAACTAAATAAGTAGAATTTGTCACGTTTTGGCCTAAAAGTTGAAATCCGACATGCAATAAATATTTTTTTTAAAATAAAAAATTGAAAATAAGATAAATCATATATGGGTTATATTTGGAAACAAGTTAAGTATTTTCAATAAATCTGAGTTTTCACAAACAGCTTAACATATAAAATATTTAGGTTTGTCCATTAATTTTAATTTCACACCGTAATAAAGTTGTATGTTTAAAACAACAATTTGAATGACTTTTTTAGGTCACCTGAGTAAACTCAGGTGACCTATTGCTATCTGTTTTCGTCCGTCGTCGTGCGTCGTGCGTCGTCCGTTAACATTTGAACATTTTCAGCTTCTTCTCTGCAACCACTGAACCAATTTCAACCAAATTTGGCACAAAGCATCTATGGGTGAAGGGGAACAAAAATTGTGAATTTCATGGTCCCTGCCCCCCTGGGGCCTGGGGGGTGGGGCAAAAACCACTAAAATTAATGCAATCTTTAAAAATCTTCTTCTTTACCGGGGGTGTACTTATATACTGAAACTGGATGAATTGTTTAAGATCTGCTCTTTGGTATTAATCAAATATTTTTGAAAAGCAAGGGTGCCATTTCAAAAATTGTGCAATGTGTGGATCTAGGCCTAAGGGTCAGGGGTTCATGTGTGATAGGGGCATTACTGATTATTGCTGAATATTACCGATTACTTGAAATGCATTTTTTGTTCCCCCACCCTGCCTATGGGTATTTTAAAGTAAACAAACTAAGCAACTGCTAAGTGTATTGCTATGATGATCAATGGTGCCTCTTTCAAAATTGTGAACGCCATAGCATCTGGCTTAAAATATGAATCAAATTTAATCACTGGAAAGTTGTTGCATAATGCTCAGGTGACCTATAAGGCCCATGGGCCTCTTGTTTTTTACAACAGAGTATAGGCTAAAACAATTTATGTTTAAATTTCATATTATGCTAGAAAAAAGGTTTTAGCAGATCTACAATTCACATAAAATGCAAAATACCTCCATATGAAATAAAATTTTAAATATATAGATGTATACATTTATGTAAAAGAAATATGTTGCTTTATATTACTTGCCAGTGGAGAGCTGCAATGTTTAGGCCTGAACCATTAAGCAGTGTGTTAAATGTGGAATAAAAGGTTTTGTAAGATTATTAATAGAACTTATTTTTGGTAAAAATTAATGACATGATAAGAGTAGCCTTATTTTTAAATCTGTGGTCATCTTTTAAAAACATCGACTATGCAAACATTTATTTTAAATTACTGTGCTTCTCATATGGCATTTTTTTCTCCTCGCAGTGCCTCAAATGTTACCATAATGATAAATCAAATATGCTTAAATATATATGTATATATTCTTATGAAGCAGAATTGCTATTGCACAATATTGCGAAAGCAAGCATGAAAGAGTTATATAACAGCTGGTGACATTTTATTTCATGGGCACATACATAATAATGAAAAGTACGTAAAATATCAAGTATCAATAAATATAAACAGAAATTAATTGATTGATAGATTAAGCGTTCATTTATGTCCATGCCCTAGGTTGGATAAAATATGAAAACAACGAGGTGTTGTTTAGTTTTATCAAAAGTTAAAAGTTGACAAATTCCGAAAATTAATTTATAGAATAATTTACCCATACTTTTACGTTCATTATTTGATTAAAAATTAACATCATTAACAAGAACAATTGACTTAATTTACTTAAATGGTCTAGGAAAAGTTCAACCAAGCACTGTGCAAACCTCACGAAACGTATTGGATACGATTAAGTAAATATCGATAATTCCATCCAGACATTTTCTTGACATTCTTTATTTTGTATTTTAAAACAAGTTTTGAAGGTCATACTATGCACGATTTTTCGCCCTTTTTGTTTTATTGTGAACAATTGTGTCTAATTTCCATGCACTATAGTACAAATTTTATCTTCTTTTGTGAGAAAAATGGAACTGCATTCGCTGAATTTATTTGAAGCTGTCCAGCGAAGGATGATTGTTTAATGAAATTTCTACTTTGTAATTAGACATTTTAATTATTACTATAACATTGAGGTGAAGAGAGATTTTTTCACGCACTGTTATATATATCTAGTTTGCTAGCTGTGTACTGAATTGTTTTATACATATTCAACAAGGAAAAAAAGAATTTTAAAAAAGATTAATTTATTTACATGTTTTACATATGATTTACCAACCAAATTAGTTTGTTTAACTTTGACACTTGGTATGCAAACTCCTCCTCGCAACCCGACTCTATCTAAAGTCCGATTTTGTCTCCTGTTAATAGATATGTATAGTTTGCTTAATTGAAGGTTCGGACATTGTTCGTTATTCATACTTTTAATTGTCTAATTTAGATAATTCACTAGAAAACAGACCTTTGTAAACAATAAGGTAATTTAAAAGTTATGACATAAATTCCCATCTTTTTACTATGTACATTGATAAAAACATTGCTAAAGAGTATATAAAAATTTTTTGGAACGCATCCACGATTTTAGAGGACAACCCTTGCCTGTATGAAATTAATTTATTTTTACAATTGTGCATCTGTATTTCTTAAAAAAAAAATACCTTTCCATATTGGATTGATGTTGCTTAATGATTTTGTCATTGTTATTCAAGGATTAAATTAAGATGTCTCGAAAAATAATGAGCATACGTAATACTTTTGCCTTGAGCATAACAAAATTAAGAGCATTAAAAGGGCACCTATTTTTGTAATCTTTTTTCTCCACTTTCAAATGATAATTATTAATATGACCCATAAGTCCATGTGTATCTTGTAAAGCAAGAAGTTTGACGACATTTTAATGAACGTCTTTTGAAATACTATTCCCTGTTTCTGTAAACATTTAATGATAAAGTATTTTCATTTGACATTTACAACAAGATCTTATTGGTCGAGCTGGAAGCTTATATCCTTATTTAGTATATACACATTGTACATACTTTTTGCTATCATTGATAAGGAGATGAGTGTACAAGATACTGTCTGTCATGTATGTTCTTAAAAAAGTTGTTAAAATGAATTAGCTAAAAAGTTATGGCATTTTAACTGCAGTTAAGTCAGTTCATTTCCAGTTTTACTAAAATGGCACGTATTTCCTACAAATGTTGCAAATATACAACTTTTAAAAGAACGTGCTATACATACAAAATTGAACGAGAGAAGTATTAAATTTATAGACATATGACAGTTTGTGCAATGTGATTATTAGTATCAAGTAAATTTCTGATCACAGTTTATAAACATTTTTATCCAATTGAATACGTATTTAATTCTCCTTTGAATTACATTAATTAAGCCGATTGCGTAGATTATTGCTTAAAGATAATAATCACCAAACAACTGACGTTAATTTAAGCAAAGGTGTACATATTTTCAATGAAAATCGAGACTCACACGGTCATTTGTTGAAATTTGGAAAAAAATATTTTGGTTAAAAAACTATTTAATTTGTTACATAATATCATCCTTATTCTTGCAGTCTTGTATGAAAACATATGGAGATAACAAACAATATTCAAGATAAAAAGTCGGACCTCCAAAACATCGGAGGTTGGATTAGGTGCCATGGAGGAGTGAGCATCCCCTGCCGACTTGTCACACCCGTCATGTGCTTCTTGCCATGATCGGAAAATAACAGGAAAATCCGTCGTCAATTCAGAGTATAAATAAATGGCTAACAATTATTATGAAAACCGTCAGTCAGCATTTGTCTCAATGATGAATTGTATTGCTGACAAGGTCATTGTGTTAACCGTAGAACTTACAAACTAACGACGTTAAACGAGACTGCTGATATTCTGGTTTCACCAACTTGTATGTTTTAAATTTACCTTGTTTAATAAATTTTTCATACGTAGAGCATGCTCTCGGATCAACTGAGATGCATTAACAGGTGATGAAGGTATATTATGCATTAGTAAGGGGTTTGATGATCGAAAAGTTAGTCTTCACATTTATCATAGAGCTTTGGTTGTGTCCAAATGCGTGCAAAATATTGAATTTTTCAAAATAGGTTTCAAATATCCTGAACCTTATTTTAAAAAAAGAAATGTAGATCTTTTATCTAAATCGTACATTTCCAAAAATGAACGAAAGTAACTATTTAAGCCTTAAAAGTTAAACATTTTGTTAATTTAATAGCCAGCGCGTATTATGGATAAAATGTTTGATACATCGAATAGCTTTATTGTACATGTTTTTAATTGTACAGATTTTTCTCTCGCTATAAATGTATTATCTCTTTTTGTAAACTAAAGTCCTTTGGAGTACAAGGTGAGAGGTATGAGTGTAAAATGAATTGATAAAATCCATTTGTTTAAAAAAACATTATGACAAAACTACATGTATGTTACATGTCAGTTATTTAAAAAAAAACCGTAGAGTCTTGGGTTGATATTTCAAATATCAGCCTAATATATTCTAGGTTTTATAATATTATTATAAAACGATAACGATGAATTAAAGTCTAGGCTTTATATATCATTGACAGCTTGCTTTTTCAATAAAAATGGAACTCGTAAATTTACTTACCTGGTCAATGGTCATTTGCCAAATTATTAAAAATAACTTCTGATTGTACACACAAGTACTCTGAAGATGACATAAAAATTATGCTTGAGTTTCAGATTGACAATATATATATGTGGTTTTTGGAGACCATGCCCAGGTCTTCCAACTATCTAGTGGAATTCCTATGGGTACAACTAATGCATGAAAAAAAGAAAACACTTGCTGTGGCCTTCAACTCGACATTTAGATATATCGACGACGTATTGTCAATTAACAATGATAATGTCCATTCCTATGTCGATACGATATATCCTGAAGAAGTTGAGATAAAAGACTTTTCTATCGTCAACTTCCCTTACTTATGCACAATATACCTTCATTGCCTGCGTGAGAAGTTTATGTCTCTCAATTGATTCGATACGTAATAGCATGCTCTACGTATGAACAATTTCTAAAACGAGGTAAATTATTGACAAAAAGTTGATGAAACAAGAATATCAGCAGTCTCGTTTAATGGCATCATTTCGTAAGTTCTATGGCCGACACAACGTCCTTGTCAGCAAATAAAATTAAATGCTCCCTCTTCCATGGCACCTGATCACACTCCTAATGTTTTAGAGGTCCGTGTTTGCTCTGCTCCTATTTTGTATTGTTTTATGAACTTTGATATTGAATACTGTTCGTTATCTCCATATCCCTCATTATCTCGTCATTATGTTTATACTGATGTAACTTTAGGAAAGATATGGAGATAACAAACAGTATTCAATATCAAAGTCCATAAAACAATACAAAATAGGAGCAGAGCAAACAAGAACCTCCGAAACATCAGAGGTGGGATCAAGTACCATGGAGGAGTGAGCATACCCTGCTGACCAGTCACACCCGCCGTGTGCTTCTTTTCATGATCGGGAAATAACGGAAAAAATCCGTCGTCAATGCATTGTATAAATAATGGACTTAAATTAGTATGGAAAGCGTCAGTCAGCATTTGACTTAAATGATAAATTGTATATTCTGACAAGGTCGTTGTATTGACCATATAACTTACAAAATAATGACTTTAAACAAGACTGCTGATATTCTTGTTTCATCAACTTGCTTGTCAATAGTCTGTTTCGTTTTAGAAATTGTTCATACGTAGAGCATGCTCTTGCATATTAAATCAACTGAGATATTTACACTCCGTATGCAGGTGATAAAGGTATATTGGTGCATAAGTAAGGGAAGTTGACGATAGGAAAATTAAAGTCATCGAGTTTATCATATAGCTTGGTTGTTAGATTACCATTAACGTCCCTTTCAAGTAAAATATCCAAGTATGAAACAGATGTGTCAGACTCTGCGATATCTTTTGTCTCAATCTCTCCGGGATATATCGTATCGACGTAGGAATGGACATTGCCATTGTTAATTGACGATATATCTAAATGTCGTGTCGAAAGCCAAAGCAATTGTTTTCTTCTTTTCACGCATAAGATTTTGCACAAATTCTGCTTCATATAAATACAAATTTAGGTCTGCCAATAACGGGGCGCAATTGGTACCCATGGGGATTCCAATAGATTTTTGGACGACCTGGTCTTCAAAAACCACATAGATATTGTCAATTAGAAACTCAAGCATTTTTATATCAACTTCAGAGTACTTGTGTGTGCAATCAGAATGTGTTTTAACAAAATAAGTTTGCAAAGGACCAATGACCAGGTAAGTAAATCATTGAAAAAGCAGCTGTCAATGATATAAAAAAGCCTAGACTTTAATTAATCGTGAGAAATTCTATAGATTTTCCGTTTGCCTGATCATGTCAAGAAGCACACAATGGAATTTGACCAGTTGAGAAAGCAAGCATACACCCACATGTCACTTGACACTTGATTACAACCTTTGATGATTTTGGAGGTCCATGTTTGCTTTTTATTTAATTTGTATTGCATCAATGAATTTTTGAGGTTGGTGGTTGTTCTTTATCTCGTTCTCCATACTATAATATCTATGTCAGACCTCAACGTGTTAAAGTAGGCATAGATTCCTGTTTATTCAATGAGTATGACAAAATTACCACTGTGTCATTTAGTCTATTTTTGTACTTATGTAAACTGATAAAGTCTGTAATAAAATATTGTGTCATTACAGAAGAGCATGATTCTTTTAATGAATAATGGCTTAAATTTGTCAAGTTAAGCAAACTTATAAAATATTACAAGTGATTTTACCCAAAATAACTTGTTGAACATTCTAAAACTAATTTTTCTTAATGTTAAATTGTCATCAAATGTCCCAAAAGACAGATTCAACTGTGGAATGACACAGATAAATGTCAAAATACTCAGTGACAGCAACAAAGAATCTAAATTAAAGAAGAAGGTATGGTTTCCATACAAGTTTTGCTCTGTGATTTTCTAAAAAAATGAAACTGGTGTAAAAGTTGAAAACTCATGCTTTTTGAATAATTGAAATTCAATGCAGAAAAATCATACAAGTGATTTTTCTCACATGTGTTTTTAAATGCTAATTATGACGTCATAAACCGTGCATTTTCCCGTATTTTCTTAAAAAGTTGCAGAAGACACCAAATTTTGATGGAATTTTCTTTCAGATAACATTGTCCACAGGCATCGCCCACAAAGATCTTGAGATATGTGATTTGTTATTGAATTTTGCACAAAATATCAAAAAATTAACGTGGGCGACGGCTGTGGTCATTGTTTTTTAAAGGAAAATCTCCATTGAAATGTGCCATTTTGAGGCTTTTTCTGTTGAAAATAGAGAAATGCTTCACATTAATGACGTCATATTTGCAGAATGGTAAACCTTCATGCCATATTCTTTCCTGATTTATCAGAGTCATTTATTAAACTAATATTCAAGCCAGTTTCAAAACTTTTTTATGTCATTACATTTTTAGGGCGCAATAAAGCTAAAACCATACCTTCTTCTTTAAACTATATTATCAAACAATTCCAGGACAATAACAGGCATCCATTTCTATTATAAATGCATACATTTCCTTCTCTGGTACCTGACACACAAAAAGTCTTCTGAAAGGTTTCATCTGTCTTTAATTTTTAAAACAACAATTTTAATG
The DNA here is from genome assembly GCA_003671525.1 of Saccostrea glomerata. Taxonomy (NCBI): domain Eukaryota; kingdom Metazoa; phylum Mollusca; class Bivalvia; order Ostreida; family Ostreidae; genus Saccostrea; species Saccostrea glomerata. Next base: position 442,524 of record PRKT01000202.1, read on the forward strand.
GAATTGATTTTTGTCTTTTTCCCATAAAATAAACATATCCTTTGGTATTCCAACATTTCTTTTGAAAATTAACACAGCTTTTGTTTTTTGCAAGTCATTTAGATGAAATTATTTATTTTTGTGAATAATTTAAATACATATGTATTAGTAATTGAGCTTTATTTATAACTTCTGTACCTAGTAAAAAATAATGTGAAATTCGATCATGAAGACTGAATGGAATGTATATGACAGATACCTGAATGAATATCACATATATCAATGACTTATTAAGATTTTTTCTTTTTGTATAAATGAAGAAGAAAACTTTTTTCCCTGTAAGTTAAGAAAAAACTAAATAAAACCGAAATGAGTAAAATATTAACAAAATCAATTTAGTTTTTGAAATGACATTTTATTGAATAATATTCACGTCAGCAAAGATTAATTCCATACAAATTATACCTTATTAATTGGTTTATCCAATAAATTTTTTCTGTCAGAAAAGTTATCACAAAATTGAATGAAGAGAAAATGATTTCTTTTCAATATAAAATTAATATGGAAAGTATTAATAGGACCAAAAAAAGTTATGTAAATCAGTATAAACTTGTTGTTTTTTTTTTAATTTAAGATGAGTACAATGCAAATTATATATTATAATGTGATTATAGTTTTACTTAGGATTTAGGAGGCTTCATATTATAGGTAGCCGGAATCATTTGTCATCATTGCACTATTCGTGTTCTATGTAACTTTTTGACGTGTGCGGGCTGACGGTTTAGAACAGTCGCAGTATTGTTTACTTTATCACGATCTTGGAATATGAGGTTTTTATTCCGGTATTTTATATGTAAAAATAAATACAATAGAATAGGAACTTAATTTAAAAACACTTCCGGCTATTTTGTAATGCAGGAAAATAGCATACTTTGAAATATATAAAATGCTTTAAACGAATGAAGTAAAATATATACATCTATACTCATATTTCTTGAACATTCGTCCTGTAAAAAATATTGATGGAATACCTTGCGGTATTGCAGATATTAAACCAAATATTTAAGTCAACGGATTTTGCGGTTCCTAATTTACATTTATATTGAAAGTATGATTATGTAACTAATAAAATTAAAAAAAAAAACCAATTTTAAAGAAAAAAAAACTTTTTTTTTTACATTTACGTCATTTATTTAGAAACAATCCCTTGAATGAAAAGAACACTAATTAGAAAAAAACCTACAAAATGTTATTCAGAAACTGTGGTCAGATGTGAATATCAAGAATCAACACTGATTTATTTAAAGCAAAGATTTAAACATACAACAAAATTTGCACTGTTTTTTTGTTTTTGAGTGTGTAATTCAAAATAGGGTCTGAGTTAAAAACGTCCCATTCAGGATTTCAAATACGAAATTCGATAATTTCTGCCAATATCAGTATATCATCGTCAAGGGTCAGCGTGCCTTTGTGGAAGATTATCACCAAGAGCTTTGCATGTTTCTTGTCACTTATTTGAGAGTTCCTCATCAAACTAGCTTAACTTTCTTTTTTTGTATTCATATGAAGCACAATGAGCTCAAAATTTCATACGTTGAACAGAAAACAAAACAAAATACTTCAGTTCGACATCTAGATAAATCAATTAATATTTAGTTATTTCTATTCTTATGCCAATATGATGTATTCCAGTGAGCTTAAAAAAAAAGATATCACAGTCTTACGCTTTTTTCACATTAACGATATTCACATGTAAGATATTTTACAAAAAAAAGACGTTAATGGTTATCTTACAACCCAGCTTTATGATAGACGTGATAATCGTCTACCCTCCCCCCCCCCTTTACCCGTGCAGCGATATTCGATTGGCAGGTGCATCCTCTACGTATGAACAATTCTTCAAACGAGGTAAATTTATAGACAAACATTTTGATGAAACAAGAATATCAGCAGTCTTGTTAAAGTCATCATTTCGTAAGTTCTATTGTCGATACAATGACCTTGTCAGCAACAATAATCTTTCATGAAGTCAAATGCTGACTGACTTTTTCATACTATTATTCACTAATTTTCCCATTATTTCCCGATCCTATTTCCCGATCAGTCAAGGGGCATACGGTGGGAGTGACTTTTCGGCAGGGGATGTTCACTCCTTCATGGCACCCGGTGTCACTTCTGATATTTGAGAGGTACGTACATGTTTGCTCTGCTCCTGATTTGTATTGTTTTATGGACTTTTGAGCTTGAATACTGTTTGTTATCTCCTTACATTTTATTATAAAACTAACCAGGTCTCAGACTTTGATTTTTGCAAATACATTTTTATTCACTGTAGCATTCTATAGTTTAAACAAATGAATCAATAGAAAAAAGTAGATTTTTATTGATGAATAGAACTTCCAATTAAAGAACTGTAATTATGCATTTGCTACATTTTCTTATGATTTTTTTTTCATATTAAACTTTTATCAGAAGAAATATATCCATTTCTAATCCAGGTCTATTTGATTAGATACCAAAACAAACAAGCATATGAAACTGTGATCATATTACCTACAAACGATTCAAAATGTGAAAAGAACAAGAACAAATACCATAGGTGGATCAGCTGCAAACGAGTAAATATCCCTATTGCATGCTCGTAAACTGTTGAGACAGTCTATGCATACTTACCATGCTTTGGCCCTTGTCCATGAATGTTTAATTAACCCAAAACTACGCAAATTATTTCCTTTTAATAGCTTATAAAATCTTTAAAGTCATTTTGGAAGAGTGGAATTATTTCCTGACATCTCATTGTGTGTTTAGCAAAACCACAGTTATGACAATAAACCATAACGTATTATGATGATAAACCAAATCATTAATATAAAGTTTCATTCAGCTTAGATATTAGCTTTGATCACATCGTTTTCTTTACATTGCATTCTTTACACTGAGATAAAGTAACTTAAGAGTATTATTAAAGAACGAACTATTTCATATATTTTCATATATTTGTATTGAATACTGAAATATTTGTTTCTGCAAGGTGAAAGAATTCAATGAAATAGTGTAATTCATAAGTGCATTACTTTATACATGTATTTTAATTCTGGTCCTTTTTTCTTTATCTGTGAAAGAATTTTAAGTCAATCATAATGGCTTGGTTCATCACATGAGGGAAATGTAGATTAAATAGGATTAACTAATTACAAATCGTTCTACATACAAAAGCAGAATAACGTAGAAGACGTAAAAAAATGTCAATTTTAAAATCTTTTTATTAATCCAACAAACCTTGATTAAAAAACAAATCAATTGATACAGCCCTATATGTTGATATAGCGAGACAGTTACGTCACCGATTCTCTGACTCAGAATGTCAAGGTCAGTTATATTAATAACTACATACACTCGTCGTAGCATTCATGGAAGTCTTTATAGCACGTCCGGTTGCATCTGCGTCTGGACCGACCGTCTCGTGTTGCACAGCCTTGTATACAATTGGCCCTGTGTTGGTCACAAGGTATCAGACACATGCATTCGGTATCACACTCTACATAGTCCTCCTTACACTCTACAGCACATTCCAAAAAGTCCTTCCGACTACGAATATAGTCCACACGACACTCGTTAGCACATTCAATTTTTTCACGTCTACACACTTTGCTGCAGTTACGATAAGAGTTTGAAGTGTGTTTGGTAATTTGGGATTCTGTGGTATAAAACTGGATCAGGATAAGAAATACAAGGCAGATCTGAAAAATAACAGAGATAAACAGATCTACAAATTATCTTAATTACATTTAATCTAATTAAATATGTAAAATTGAGAGTGACTGCCACCAACATTGATAAGATCGAAATATCAAATACAAAAATGTATAAATCATCGATATATTCGTCATATTTAATTTTTTTTCATTTTAGTTATTCAAAAGAAATAAGTTTAATTATCAAAAGAAAAGGAAGTTATCAAACTGAAAAAATATACAAACAATACAAAAAAATATCATAAATATTGCTGAAAAAGAATAGCCAAAGAAAACGCCACTGTTATATCTCATATAATACCTGTATATGCAATTTGAAACCACTTTCAATCCCTTTCCTCGATAATTATATAAATAGTGGAAAATAATTTATCGAAAGGTTTTCAATTTTTCTAATCAAATAAATGAAAAAATACAAAATAATCAATATACACAATTCTTCTTACCATTGTTACACAGGAAGTGGGTACAATCAAGAGTTCAGCGACAGAATAAACACTTCATTAATCTGTTACTTTATATATTGTATCTTAATGCATACATCATCTTTATACCTCCATCATTTTTATATAAATTAACAAGAGAACTGTCAAAATTTACATGTCATGAATATATCCTATTTATAAAATGTATGTTAGTCGTTGCTTTTTCATGTTTTGAATCCTCTGTCATATGTACGGAAGATTGAAATTAATTTTAAAAGCTAATCCAATTAAGTAAGCTCTGCTTGTGACATTAAACATTTTAAATTGCATAATATTTAAGATGTGTTGTAAAGTTGGTCATTAACATCTTGTATTTTTTCAAGTCCGAAGGAAATACATGAAGGAAAAGAAAGAATGAGCAAAAATAAGACAAGATGTCCTTCTTTGATTAAAAATTTAATATTTCGAAAGGACATAAAATGAACAGGAGAAAAAAGTTACCTCATGTAGAAAATGTATCAAAATGAATTTTTCAGTTTTGCAAAAAGTATACAGTGGCAATTTAAGTTTATTTAATTTGATAAGAAGCTTTACATTTGGACACCTTGTGCAAATCCTTTTTAAGTAGAACGACCTTAATTTTAACTGAGTGTTCAATCTATAATTCGTCGAGTTCCGTTATAATCTCAGAATCATGATCAGAAGTCAAACAATTTTCTTTATATTAGTTTGTAATCAGGTTCGACCATGGCTATGGAATGATAACATTGATATAAATCTGAAAACTTAAAAGACTGATGGTTTTGAGATTTATGTAATAAATGCGACAAAAGATCTATCATAAGAATAAGGTCAGAGCAAAGAGGACACAATGATTGAACTGTCTGTAGAATAATGAACTTTTATTATTAAACAAGGTCACATATGTCATTTAGTTAACTCCATGAGATCTCCCATATTCTCAACTGATTTTGATATTGTTGATTTCATTTTTTTTAAGATAAAGTATTTAAACTCAAAAACATTTCAAGCTCTACCAATCAGGAGCAGAACAAACAAAGTCCTCTAAAATACAAGAGGTAGAATCAGGTACCATGGGAGAGAACGTATCCCCTGTCGCACGGTCATACCCGCCGTGTGACATGATCGGGAACTAATTGGAATTTCATTTGAAAATGCTTTGAATGTAATGTTTTCTTTTTTCAGTCTTGGATCTATGAAGTGAACATCTAAAGAGATTTTTTTGCCGTAAAAGTATGCTATACAATAATTTTATTGACTGTTAAAATTCACTATTTACTTATTTGAGGAGCAATATCAATATTTATGCTGTCAGTAAATTTATGGATCTTGAGTAGAGGATTTTTTAAAAGGTTTTTCTAATTTATTCCCCTGTAAAACATTGATCGGCCATTTTGGCCCCACCCTACCCCTGGGAGTCAAGATTTAAACAAAGTTGAATGTACACTAACTGAGGATGATTTAGCATGAGTTTCATCTTTCCAGTTCCAATGGTTCTTGAGAGGAATATTTTTAAATATTTTCCCTATGTTTTTCATATGTAAAAATTTGATCGGTCATTTTGGCCCCACCCTACCCCCAGGGGTCAAGATTTGACAAAGTTGAATGTACACTATCTGAGGATGATTAAGTATGAGTTTCATTTTTCCTGTCCCAATTGTTCTTGAGAGGAATATTTTAAAATATTTTTCCTATGTATTCATATATAAAAGTTTGATCGGCCATTTTGGCCCCAGTCTACCCCCGGGGGTCATGATTTTAACAAACTTGAATGTACACTATCTGGGGATAATTCAGCATGAGTTTCATCTTCCCAGTGCGAATGGTTCTTGAGGAGAATATTTTTAAATATTTTTTCAATATTATCCTATGTAAAACTTTGATCGGCCATTGTGACCCCATCCTATCCCCGGGGGTCATGATTTGAAGAAACTGGTATAAACTTGAATGTTCACTATCTGAGGATGATTTCACATGAGTTTCATCTTTCTTGGCTCAGTGGTTCTTGAGAAGAAGATTTAAAAATTTTTTTCCTATATATAACTATGTAAAACTTTGATCGGCCATTGTGGCCCCACTCTACTCTCAGGGGTCATGTTTTGAACAAACTAGAATCTACACTACCTGAGGATGATTCCACATGACCTTCATCTTTTCTAGCGCTGTGGTTTTTCAGAAGAAGATTTTTTTTTAAAAGTGCCATTGATTTTTCATTAATTCATAATTATCATCTCTTGGAAGAGGGCGTGGCCCTTTATTGGATTCAACTTAAATCCCCTTTACCCACGGATACTTGGTAGCAACTTTGGTTGAAGAAGATAAAAGTGTGAAAAGTTTATAACAACAACAATTACAACAACAACAACAACAACAACAACAACGACAACGACAACGACAGACAACGGAAAAAAATTTGATCAGAAAATCTCATTTTGCGCCTTCGGAACAGGTGAGCTAAAAATACTTTGGTGAATACTGTAAACACCTATTGTGGGTGGTAAATGTGTATTGCTGGTGATAAGGGTACAAGTATACTGGTGATGAAGATACATCTATATTGCTGCATACATAAGTAAGGGAAGTTCACGATTGAAAACTTAAAGTAATCACGTTTATCATAAAGCGTAGCTATTAGATAACCACTAACGTCTTAAGATGTGTCAGACTCTTTCTAGCTCACTGGGATATATATCGTATCGACAATGGAATGGAAATACATGTGACCATTGATAACTGACAATACGCCGTCCATAAAGCAAAGTGTCGAGTTGAAGGCCTCAGCAAGTGTTTTATAGGAATATTCACAAATTCTAATTCTTATAAATACAAAAATACGTTTGATAAAAGTAATCGGTTCAGGTTTAAAAATACTATTTTTAACTTATTTTCATGGGGAGGTTTGAGGAAAAAATATTGGTTTGTGGGTACTTGATTTCGTGGTTGGAGTATGTGAAGTAGTAATGCATATTAAGTTCGTAGTTAATAAATCCTAGGTCTCCCCACGCCTCGAAAGAACGAAAAATAAACCTATACGAAAATAAGTGATATCACAGTACTTGCAAACTTTTAAATACTCTACATCGATCTATTTTCCTTTTATTTTTATATAATATTATTACTTTATAAAAAGTGAAAAAGCTTATTGAACCATTATAAACAACACAGAGATCAATTTTAATTTCATATCATACTAATTAACATGGGTATATCTAAGGCTAGTTTATATATGACTTCAAAGAACAGGAATCATGTTGAGATACAAAAAAAATTAACTCCTTATTTACTACCATATATTTCATTGCAAAATTAAAATGTTATCTAACACTGGGGCCCGTTTCATAAAACTATCTTATGACTAAGATCTGTCTGACCGAAAATTATCGTAAGATTGCACCATAGCCGTTTCACAAAACTGTTATATCTTATGATAATCTAAAGATCTATCATAATCTTAAGACAACTAGATACATGTCTTAAGTCGAAAGTGAAACTTGCGACAGTATGTATTTGCCTAAAAACCAAACAATTTTTAAAGAAAACGGTTTTTAGAGATAGAACAATCCTTAAGACTATATCAGGCTAGTCAGAACAATGTCAACCCCCCCCCCCCCCCCGCCC
>PRKT01000202.1:454211-478624 GCA_003671525.1 Saccostrea glomerata
GACCCCCCCCCCCCTATAAAAAATGCCGAAAAACATACGATAGAAAAACTAAAATGTACGTACTTTGTGTTTTCCTCTTTATTCATTTCAAGACATTTTTCTTTGGTTGTACCGCCTCCTATCTGAAATTGCAACCCCCCACCCCCCACCCCCCCCCAAAAAAAAGCCAAATACATAATTCTTAGGATCATGTGCATTTTCATGGATTTGATTTGTCCATGAATTTTACTTTAATTTATTTTGTTACAGTGTGGCAGACAATATATAAATAATTATTGCATTTCTCTTATTGTGGTAATTTAATTTCAAAGTAAACATTTTATTCAGTAGTACAAAATTAGATGAAAATAAAATAGTTTAATTTCTCAGGTATCATCATTAATCTACAGGAATGTATATTACAATTCAATATGCTGTAATATTTGATGCTGTATGTAATGCTTTCTTTATGCCTTTTTATTATAGTATTGAAATCGTATTAAATTTGATTGGAATTTTTTCTTTCGTTTCTCTTCTTCATTTTTTAGTATCAATATTTTGTTGCAGTAGTTAAAGCGTTTCAAAGACACCTGCATCGAATTAATTTTATGAACGAATTTTGAACACGATTTGGTGTCTCAAAAGGAGTACGTCATTTGCAAAGTTTTAGATGCGTACACTAGTAGTTTTAGTTAAAAGTAATCACACTTAATTAAAGTAGATGCTATAAAATGTTGTAAACTATATAATTAGACAACATTATTTCAATATTTCAAAAAAAATTAATAAAAGATTTCGTGAAAACATTTTTAAAAAAAAATTCCTGTGAAATTGAAGAATGGAATTTGTCATAAGACTTATCTTAAGATTTCTTATACTTAAGATAGTTTTGTGAAACAGCAATGACAAATCTTATGATTGTCATAAGTCAGATCTTAAGATGATCGTAAGATCTATCTTAGGACAAATTTTACGATAGTTTTGTGACACACGGCACTGGTTTCTAAAACTTTAAAGAACCTTGAATCATATCTGCATGCATGAAATGAAAATTGTTGCACTGAAAGCTTTCCATTGAAAACTACTTTCTATATTTTTTCGTTTATTAAAAAGTAATTCTACGATTGTCCCTGACTGAAGAGCATATATCTCAACATCTCTTTCGATATTTACGAATGTATTTAACTAGTAATTAGTAATAAGTGAGTGGGTGATGTTAGAGTTCTGGAAAAAGTTAATATTTAGTCATACAACATGACCCATAAAAGCTAAACTAATCACTTTATGTTCACCTCGAAAATAATTGGAATTTGTATGTGAAATTGAATCGTATCTTAATAAATTTTAGATAAATTTTGAACTCGTTGACTTCAAGTGAATTAAATTTTTACCTGTTAATTAATATAAAACATTTTGTATGCATGGTTAAGATAGTTTTTTTTAAAATTTTTTTTAATATATGTGTAATTTTGATTAAAATGGTGAGTAATGAATTTGAAACACATGAAAATAAAGTTTGTTCCTCAAAAAGGACATGTCTGATCCTGACGCTGTGTTTTGCATTTACTCTTTTCAATAACCCAGTTTCTAAAACTGTTCTATTAAAAATACGTTTCGTATATTTTGTATGTCGTGATATTGGATGAAAGACACGGCCTATTGTTTGTTGATTATTAAAAAAAGTAACTAATCTATAATAAAAAAAGATTATGCATATAGCATTTTTTTATTAAACTAGATTTGAGGCCTGCGATCAATGTAAACGTTACATTAAACATAAAATCTATGTTGTAATTTCAAGAAACAACATAGGAACAACTAGAAACGCTCTATTTCAATTAATTATTTATTATTAAATCATATATGAAAATTGTCATGTTGTGTTTTTGATAGACTTTAAATTTCTTGGAGATAAAACTGAGAATTAATGGCTTGGATATGTATAATTCTAAACCTTTAATCCTCTCAGACGATGCAATGACATAAATCAATTATAACCCAGCAACCAATGATATTGTAAGGAAAATAAGACAGAAAAAATCTTCTGAAATTCAGCACATGTATCAACTCGTGCTTTTATGCAAATCAAGTATTAAGTATTTTTAAACACACAATTTTAATCAAAGTGGGGGGAAATACTAGGATTTATAATTTTAGCCTATCAGAAAGGACTGTTGTAGATACATATGCTCATCAGAATAAACAATTAACTGCTAGTTTTTGATGTATTTTATTTTAGTTCTTTTTTTAAAATGAGAATCTTTGATAGATCTTATAGAAAGGATACATTAAAGGAAAAAAAATATGTAATATAAGTTAAAACAAAAACAATGTAACAACAATGCATGATTCTTCGAAGGGTTCTGAAATGTATTTGTGTAATATTTACACCCGCTGAATATTTTTTTAAAATTTTATTACGGACAGACAGACGGACACTCACACACGGAAAGACGGACAGACACACAAGGGTAAAACATTGTTCCCCCCTCTCCTTCGGAGCGGGAGTATAAAAATGCTTTTACTTAAATTAAGGCGTAAATACCCGACAAATTTTGTGGAGCTTATATAAAGTTAACGTCGGGCCATTTTTAGCCAGTCAGTTGGGAAAGGCCTAACAGTGCATTTTAAAAAAATGTCCCAATGATCATCAACATTTGCATATCATTACATTTGTCATTTAATGTATGTGTTTATTAACATGCTATATAAATGTATACACATATTAACAAAGTCTGAATGGGAACATGTTTTGATTTAAATCAAACTAAATCACGTTGTAGTTGGCGTGTAAAATGGATTAACCGTGTCCTTTTTGAAAACCAACAAACCCGTAAATCATAATGAATTAACATAAATGTTTTAATTACTCAAATGATTATTGTTTTAAAATTATTCATTTACAATGTAGCAGTACGTTTTTAGGATCCTTTGATGAATATATGCGCTTCCAACAATACGACATATTTCAAAATAAATCTACGTATGTTGACTTGTTTCAATCCTGTTTTTTTTTTCGAATGTGTTTTTAAATAATATTTTTTTCGGGAAATATTTACCAATTTTACATAGTGTAATTTCTTTCAACACAAAGATGAATTTGTAGACTATTTTGAAATTTATTTTCCTGTCAGAAGCAGTTTAAATAGCACGAGGTAAATAAAAGTTATTATCATGTAAACTAGGTATTTTTAAAACAAACAAATGACAGATTACGAGTGTATATTTATTTATCCATTTTTTCTGTTTACCTGTACTATCATTTTTCTGTTTATTCTTCCATTTTCAGGGGATCTAAAGTGATAAATAATTAGAAATACTTCAGGAAAAATATTTTTTGGTTCAAGCGGACAAGGTCTCTAACAAATTGTTTTAGTTTATAAGACTCATTATTATGAATCAATTTTAGTCCTCATCTGGTAAACCTAAATCATATTTCCCATTCATGGGATTTTTTATATCACCATTGAGTATTTTAGTTTTAGATTCAGGTCAATGGAAAAAGATATAAAAAAAAAACAATGTACCTATACTAGATTTCAAAACTTATTTTTTGAGCTTGAGACACAGATACCACAGAGTCTGATACATCTGTTTTTATACTTCGATATTTTACTTGAAAAAGACATTAATGCTAATCTAACAACCAAGCTTTACGATAAACGTGATGACTTTAACTGTTCTATCGTCAACTTTCCTTACTTATGCAGCAATATACCTTCATCAACTGCATACGGAGTTTATATATCTCAGTTGATTCGATACGCAAGAGCATGCTCTACGTATGAACAATTTCTTAAACGAGGTAAATTTATAACAAACAAGTTGATGAAACAAGAATTTCAGCAGTCTCGTTTAAAGTCATCATATCGGAAGTTCTATGGTCGATACAATGACCTTGTCATCAAATACAATTAAGAAGTGAAATATGTCATTCATCGAAGAACATGACGGAAAAGTAAACCAAAGTTAACAAAATGGGGGTCAGAAAAAGGGGGACTCAGATATACATGTAGAGTATTACACATCATAGGTAAAATATTTACACAATCTGACCCCCGCACCATATTGACATTGTAACATGATCTGCATGGGCAAAAGGCGGATCTGATTGGCTGAACCAAAATTTAGGTATAGGAGAAGGGTAAAATTAGTTTAATAAAATGAACGTCATAGCTCCTTAGTACAGTATAAAGTTAGGTAAGATACAGACATTGTTATATAAAACATTATTAAACAAAAACATGTCACATCAATGAAATCATTTGCAATAATAACTATTTTATCATTAGTCAAATGCTAACATTTTTAATATTAATTGTTAGTCCATTATTTATACACTGAATTGATGGCGGATTTTCCCGTTATTTCTCGATCATGACTAGGAGTATATGTGACCAGTCGCTTGGGTTGCTCACTCCTCTATGGCACCAGATCCCACCTCTGATTTTTTGGAGGCCCATGTTTGCTATGCTCCTATTTTGTATTGTTTAATAAACATATGATCTTGAATATTTTTCGTCATCTCAATGTATTTCAAATTTTTCATGACTAACATGAAACAAAGTTGATGTTGAAATAATTCTAAAGTTAACTGATTGTTATATCGAAGAATTTGATTTAGTTAAGGAGAAAAGTCTCATTTTTTATATTCTAAAAGATAAAAACGCAAGAATTTTGGAATATCCTTCTTATTTTCATAATTAATTTATTTATACTTTAACTTTGTTTTAATATCAAAACGCAGGCTTTCCTTTAGTACCATTAAGTCATCAAGAGTTTGAAAAAAATGAATAATTACGTAACTTCTGACAATGAATGATTGTTTATAAGATACCTGTTGTTTAATTAACTATCTTATCTTTTAATAAGACAAATTAATTACTCTTGCTTTGCTCTTGGCCTCAGTGCTTAATTGAATACTCTGTTTTTCTTCCTTTTTTCTTCGAAAAAATAAATTTGTTTATCTTAATGCGTAGTTGAAACATAAATAACTGAAAACGATAAAACGATAAAACCATATCATATGTCTTTTATTTTAAAGATATCATTTTCCCTGGCAAAATTTGGGGGAGGGGGTATCTGTTTTTAGATCTAATTGAAGGTTTCGTTTACTTTTCTTTCCATTTTCATTTTTTTTAATCAGGCGATAAAATCGTTCAAATATTTTTTAAATCTATCTCTGGTTTTTTAATCTCTTAATTTCACTAGCTGTTTTCAAAATAAGCTTTAAAAATAGTATAGCCTATGCATATACATATTTTGCGATAAAGCGTCGGTAACTGGTATTTTTACAGTTTATTTTGGAGAGAGAGAGAGAGAGAGAGTTTATTATAACCACATGTCACAAAAGTCAGAGCAAATCAACAATTGCAGATCAGTTGGTAAATCAAAAAAAAAAAAAAAAAAAAAAAAAAAAAAAAAAATCATTCTTAATTTGATATAAAAAAAAAATTCCTCCATCTAATATATAAATAAAATAAAAACGACGCATATTTTTTTGTAAAATTACGTTCTCGAATTAAGTTGTTGGTGAAATTTGTGACAGGACAAAAACTGAAAGAAACGTAAAATCCGCAAAAGTATAAAGAAAAATCAAATATTTGGCATTTATAGCCTTTTATATCCTATGTATTAAATGAGCATCATTTTTTTATTTAAGAAAATATCCACAACATTTAATTACAAAATAAACACCCTTAAGTTTTTTAAATGGTCCTTTTATCGAACTTTATGAAAATGATATTCCAATGGTGCTTTAAACAAATACTGCTTTTTTTAACTTGAAACATCGTGGTGTCTTATCTGTAAAATTCAATGAAACAACTAAAAGACAATACCTTACTTTCTGGTTCTGGAACCAATCAAGCAATTTAGACTGTACAGGACTCAGTATATGAGTCCACTATCATAGATCACACACCGAAATATAAATTTATTTTTCATTCACCACGTTTTAGATCAATTGTTATTGATGCTGACTTTAATAATGATTTTAAAGTAAACATTTATCATTACTCACCACATCTGCAAAAATGATGTTAAGTTATATTACTCAAAGAAATAGCCGTGCAGTATAGTAATACATGTATATACTAGATGTACATATATTTTAATGAAAACGTACTGCATTCTGAATTTAGATTCATTCCTTCAAGCAGGATATGGAGATAACGAACAGTATTCAATCTCCAAGTCCAAAAAACAACACAAAATAAGAGCAGAGCAAACACGGACCTCCGAAACATCAGAGGTGGGATCAGGTGCCATGGAGGAGTGAGCATCCCCTGCACACCCGTCGTTTGCTCCTTGTCATGATCGGGAAATAACGGAAAAATCCGCCGTCAATTCAGTGTAAAAATAATGGACTAACAATTAATATTAAATACGTCAGTCAGCATTTAACCCAATGATAAATTGTATTTGCTGACAAGGTCATTGTATCGATTATAGAACTTCCGAAATGATGACTTTAAACGAGACTGCTGATATTCTTGTTTCATCAACTTGTTTGTCAATAATTTACCTCATTTTAGAAATGTTCAAAAGTAGAGCATGCTCTTGTGTATCGAATCAACCGAGATATATAAAATCCGTATGCAGGTTAATAAATCATTTGATTACATCATTTTTGACATTTTCAGTCAAAACAACCTTATATAAGCAAACGCAGGACACCATAATATCACTTTTTATTTTAAATTGCATTTTTGTCGAGTATGGTTCTTCGGATGAAAACATATTAACCGAGATCTCTTAAAGCTTGTTACTGAAAGATCCCTCACTGCGAAAAGGTTCCGAGTGGCGAGTAAATTTTCAGCCTTCATTGTTAAGTGGTCTTCAAATGAGTACATTAATCCCTAGACAAAACAATTTAACAAACAAACCTTTCTGAAGTCTACTTTTTCGTTACATTTCTTTAAATCTAAGAAAATGTCAATGAAACGTTTATCTTTCCTTTGGTAAGAATGAGATGGGAAATTAAACGACCATTACAAATTAACAGTCATCTTAAATATGATATCAATTAGAATAAGTCATTTCCGGACTATTGTTATACTAATTAAGAACTTATTAGTCATCTAAAGTATAATATCATTTAGGATGTAATTTCCGCAGTATTAAAATTATACACATTAAGACGGCGAAGATGGAGTAATTAATTGTCAGTATTATGCTAAATAACTACAATATTTATACATTTAATGATACCAATTTTTGATGACAAAAGTTTTTTCCTTATTTGTGTATGTGGATGGGTATATTTATCTTCCTTATAAATTTTAGACAAGATAATTTAAATATGCAGTTTACAGAATTCTTACTCATAACAAAGAAAGACAAATATCTTACCAAAGATAAAAACCAGAAGAACTAATCTTAATGACATCTTTTCCAAGAGAATTAGATGTCTTCATATTTACTAAATTTACTTTGAAAGATTATCATATTTGGAACTTTATGCTAGAATGAACATATATCCGTAGGTAATGTGTTTTTCTCTAAAAATACACAAGAATCAAGTTAAACCAAAGAAAAAAAAATATGCAATTTGAAAAAGCGTATGAACAATGTATTTCTGAATAAACTTGTCCAAAGAGATGAAATTTCGTCGTTTATTTTAAACCTGTCTACAGTCAAACGTTTGAAACATGATGAGTTTATGGCTTAATTTTCAGGTTTACACATTTTTCATGTCAAACACACAGAACGTCGACTGATGAAAGAAATAATTAAGACCCGTGTTGTGAATTTAATCAGTCATTTTATTAAAGTTTTAACGATTTAAGAATAAATGTTTCATAATGAACTATAAACTGACCAAAGAAGAAGGTAGTTCCCATTTTTTCAGAAATAAAGTACACCTCTCTGTTTTACATGTAAATATAAATTAAACTTTTCAGAAAGTAAAAGTTAGGATTCGCTTTCGAAAATAACCCTTTTTTCTTGTTATTATCAAACGTTTTAAACAAATAGGAAAACACGTGTCAACAATAAAGGTAACATATACATACAGGTATATTTAATTTTTACTTAGCTGTTGGCTTAATTGCACAATTTGTTCGGTCATTTTCAAAAAGTGATCGATCTATAAAATCTAAAGAAATACAAATCTGTGAATAGGGGCATTAAGGTGAAATATACCTCTGCCCGAAATTTTATCGATTTTTAAATTCCCAACACTGATTTTCATCAACAGCGAAAGCACTAGATTCAAATTGAAAATAGTTAGAAGTATGAAGAAAATTTGAGATTTTTGAAAAGAAAGTTAAATATGTTTTCCTCCCACAATAAAATTAGAAAATAAAAGGCACATATGAAAATAACATTTCCTAATCATACCTATCTAATTAACATTAGAGAACAAAATGAAGCTTTCCTTTTTAAACTAGAATATCACATTGTTGTCTATGCTTTTGAAATAAGATACATCTATCTACAAGAGTTACTTTAAGCCTATTCGTAATTAAACTCTGAGGAGACAATTCATTGACGTGCTTGGAATAATTTACTCGGAAAGTTATCACTCTTATCAGAGGGATATTGCACCTTACAACGGACTTCTTGAAATTTAAGAGATCGGATGATTTGTCCAGGAGGAGTGAGCATCCCTTTCCTATCAGTCATTAACGCAGAATGTATTGATCAGAAAAAGGAACATTCACGGCAGAGTACTGTTGTTGTTTTTATAGATTACATTTTTCGTCATTTAAATAATTGACAATATTTTTCACATTTAACATATTTCTGTCAGGAATTTTGAAAACAAACAAGACTTTTGGCGAAAAAATTAATATTCCCAGTAGAAATGATCACTATTGAATGGTTCTGGGTCTATGTTTTCTCCATAAGCCAAATGTATTTGAACAATTACAAAGTCAAGAGTTTTGAAATATAAAATGTTTGCATTGTTTGTAAATTTAAAATGAGAAAGGAATATTTAAGATATTTCTAGGCGTAAAAAAGTTAGTACAAAGGGGATAATTAACAACACAACAATCATGTCGAACTCAAAACCAGCTGTATTTGTCTTGTTCTCGATTTTAAATCGTTAATGGGATTTATCAGTGATCACTGGACTACGGATGCCGGTAAGTGCGAGGTAGAAAAAAAATGTCTGGTGGTTGTCATATCATTTTCAGGCGGTCACCATATAATTATCTGTCGACCGCTCAAGAAATAAATGGCGGAAACTAAAAAATTTTTTTTGGCCACCACCAGATTGGTGGCGGTCGCCAAATAAAATATATTTTAATCTGGCACCTACGGCCTTTCGTGCAGGTAGTTATCTTATTCTTTCTAATAAAATCGCCACAAGACATTTTGCAGATGTTACAAGGGCAGTGAATACATTTCGAATTGTAGTCTAAAATTGTATTCATTTTAAGATATTATACAACTGCTGTTAATAATCAAAATGTACGTTCTCCTGAACTTATTGAAAAGTAGGAAAAGTCTTAAGGTAGATCCGTACTTTCAAAAGTTTCTGTCAAACTGATATTTTTTTTTATTTGAATACCTTGACTAAGTCATAAATTAACTAAAACATCAATAAAAGACACATCTTTGCAGGTTACATTTCAAACAACATGTCTCAGACTACATATCTCTAAAAATTCAACTGCCAATAGTGACCATAAAAATTGTAATATCATTTTTTTTTATTTAACTATAATAATAATAATAATAATAATAATAATAATAATAATAATAATAATAATACATATCTTTTGTCTCAATCTCTCCGGGATATATCGTATCGACGTAGGAATGGACATTGCCATTGTTAATTGACGATATATCTAAATGTCGTGTCGAAAGCCAAAGCAATTGTTTTCTTCTTTTCACGCATAAGATTTTGCACAAATTCTGCTTCATATAAATACAAATTTAGGTCTGCCAATAACGGGGCGCAATTGGTACCCATGGGGATTCCAATAGATTTTTGGACGACCTGGTCTTCAAAAACCACATAGATATTGTCAATTAGAAACTCAAGCATTTTTATATCAACTTCAGAGTACTTGTGTGTGCAATCAGAATGTGTTTTAACAAAATAAGTTTGCAAAGGACCAATGACCAGGTAAGTAAATCATTGAAAAAGCAGCTGTCAATGATATAAAAAAGCCTAGACTTTAATTAATCGTGAGAAATTCTATAGATTTTCCGTTTGCCTGATCATGTCAAGAAGCACACAATGGAATTTGACCAGTTGAGAAAGCAAGCATACACCCACATGTCACTTGACACTTGATTACAACCTTTGATGATTTTGGAGGTCCATGTTTGCTCTTTATTTAATTTGTATTGCATCAATGAATTTTTGAGGTTGGTGGTTGTTCTTTATCTCGTTCTCCATACTATAATATCTATGTCAGACCTCAACGTGTTAAAGTAGGCATAGATTCCTGTTTATTCAATGAGTATGACAAAATTACCACTGTGTCATTTAGTCTATTTTTGTACTTATGTAAACTGATAAAGTCTGTAGTAAAATATTGTGTCATTACAGAAGAGCATGATTCTTTTAATGAATAATGGCTTAAATTTGTCAAGTTAAGCAAACTTATAAAATATTACAAGTGATTTTACCCAAAATAACTTGTTGAACATTCTAAAACTAATTTTTCTTAATGTTAAATTGTCATCAAATGTCCCAAAAGACAGATTCAACTGTGGAATGACACAGATAAATGTCAAAATACTCAGTGACAGCAACAAAGAATCTAAATTAAAGAAGAAGGTATGGTTTCCATACAAGTTTTGCTCTGTGATTTTCTAAAAAAATGAAACTGGTGTAAAAGTTGAAAACTCATGCTTTTTGAATAATTGAAATTCAATGCAGAAAAATCATACAAGTGATTTTTCCATGCTATAGGGTGTTGATCTTGCATTTTCTCAGTGCTTATGACTTAAACATTCATTCTTAATGAAAACGTTTCCTTAAATGTGAGTGACATTTCAGCTACAGACATTTGTCGAAGGGAGAGGTGATATGCAGTTCATTATTTATCTTGTGGAAATGAGAAATGACAGCTACGGAAATGCTAAATTAAGTTGGCAAGGAAATTAACTTTTACCATGTAGTCAGTTATAAAATGCTATTATATTTCTCCATTTAATTATATCTGAAAATATATTTTATAAGAAATAGTATAACTTCAAATCAACGTAAAAAGCAGTTGACAAGTAAATCTTTTTTATGATATTATGATCTTCTTTAACTGTTGACACGATTTTAGATGCTGTTATGGTAAGTTATTAACTTTATAAATGTCAATAGGTTTCAACATTATCAGTAAAATTTACATAATTGATCATTATATATTTTGATCAATTCATTTGAATTTATCGGTATATGGTCTTCTAGATGTTATTTAACGCTTGATTTAAAAGTACAATTTATTCAGTCACTTGATGTTGTTTATATTATTAATTACGATAAGAATTGTGAAGAATTGTTTGGAAAATCAATTTTATATGTTCCTATATTATAAAACGTTTTCCACAAATCATATATAATTACAATTTATCAGCTATTATATTAAATCTAATTAAGATTGCTTGAGAGAAAGTAGTTGCTAAAATTGATATAACTTTTTTTTTCATTTTATTTTCATCATTGTAGATCCAATAGCATATAAAAATTAATTTATGCTCCGGAGTTTATTCTTTTTTTATGAATAATCAAGCAATATCACCCTGTTTGGCCTAGTTTTTACTGAAAAGTGTTCAATTTATATAATTATCTTTGTTTGGTGTAAAAATTTGGAAATGAATATGTTTTATAATTCAAAATGAAAGCATGCTTTTTTTTAAAAGTGTTATATAATTCAATTTCGCAGCAATCAAATAAAGCATGAAGTGTATTGCAAAAATGTTAAATGTATCAAAATTATGATTGATAACACTCTCTAAAGATGTTAATTTTGCAAGTTATTTTATTGTAAAACGCATCCTCAAATATACGTTAGGGGATCATTGGAAAATATGCTATGACTGTTTTGCATTATGTTCTGAAAATATCTATCATAGTTTCATTTTTTTATTTACATTTACGAAACAAAGAAAATATAATCACTATTATGCCATTATTTTCAATAACATCAATAATAATAATCATTAAAAGAACATAATAAAACTTTAAATTTCCTCAACAACAACATGATATATTTTAAAACTATGGATTCTAACATATTTTGTAAAAATGACTTGAACATTTAAAAAAAAACGTTTGTACAACCAAATGTTTAAAACACTCTCCGGATTCTATACAAGGCCTTTAAATATTTGCCAACGTAAAGAACACTTAAATTTCACCAACATAACCCCCTCCTGACTTCCTAGAGGAGCACTACTTATAGTGATCTATTCATATCTTAAAGAGACAGCATAAAATAACAATTTTCTATAAATCCTTCGTTATTGTGTTGCAATGGCTATAGCACACACGTCTGTTTAAATATATTTAAGAATAAAAATATTATTAAAGTTTCATCCGTCTTTTTTGGCAATTCAAAACTGGGAAATATTTTTTATATAATGTTTTTCATAACAATATAAGAAAAGCAAGATTTAAAAAAAAGTCTTAGTGATGTGTTGAAAAGCTTTTCAATTTGCCCACTACAATATTCTAAATCAATGCATATGAAATTTATAGATTGATATCTGATACTTGCAAATGCATCTTTCTGTTGTTTTAAAACAAATTTATTATGTGTAAGTATTATGTGTATTTGAAAGTTGTTTCCTATACGCTGATTTTTTAAAATAATAATATTCTGAATGTCTAATTGAAATCAGAAACCACTTATAATTGCAAAGCATGACACTGATTAAAGAGAAATAAAATGCATTATAACAGGGATAAGTCCTTGACTTCTGTTCTTAAAATTGATTTGGAATTCCACGAATTTAATTAAGTTAAAGTGACAACCAACTGTCACCTGGAAAAAATCATTCCTGATATAGTATGCATAGAATTTAAAAAATTGTAATGAATCAAATGCATTATAACAGGGATAAGTCCTTGACTTCTGTTCTTAAAATTGATTTGGAATTCCACGAATTTAATTAAGTTAAAGTGACAACCAACTGTCACCTGGAAAAAATCATTCCTGATATAGTATGCATAGAATTTAAAAAATTGTAATGAATTTTGAAACGAAATAAGGTTATTTCAGAAAAAAAAATCTTTTTTGTAACTCACTTGACGCGTAGATTCTATGCAAATGATAGGTCAATACTTTTACGGTTCCGGTTTTAATTTTACATAAAACTATAACATTCTGATAATCACTTCTCTATTGAAATGAAATCTTTTTGAATGATTCATAATAATATAGCAAGTACAGTGAAACTTATTAAACCTGACACCCGTGCAATCCGTCACACTGTGAATTCTGACATTAAATTTCTTTTCGATTTTACTACTTTCCATATTTTTTACACTGTTTAATCCGAATCCGACACCATGTCTATTCCGACACAAAATTCATATCCCAGTGCTTGTCGGATTTGACAGGTTTCATTGTACATATTTGTTTATTATGGTATCAATGTGTATACATAGCAAATATATTATTTATGGACATTAACACTTTCCACTCTGTTTATAGGTCATTTAGTATATACACAGACAGAAAATTCTTACTTATGTTTATGGTCTTTTTAATTTTTTTTTTTTTTACAAACCAACTTGAGATCTTTTTTATTGAATTTAAGGATAAAACATCTTTTAAATTTTACTTTTTTAAAACATTTGCAAAAATGATTTTAAAAAATGATATTTTCAAGATTGCGGTATACGTATTCAGAATTTTGTTTCGTTAAAGAAGTCGGTTCACTTTATGCATAATATGGCCCTGTAGATAAATAGCAATTAATTGATCAACACTTGATTTTCTATTTGAAGCATTAAAATAAAAAAGAGACTTGGTGCTTTCATATCCTATTAAAAATTTTCTTCTATAAATCCAGGTCGAGGAGAACTGGCTTTATGAAATTGCAATGTTCTTGAATTTTTAGGTAAATAGGTATAATTGAGTACTTTCACTGAAGAAATATAATATGAGCGCACTCTCTGATCTAAAAAATAAAACATGTCCATAAATCTTCAGAAACAGTCTATCAATTACTAGTTGCATATTTTAGATCAGAGGTTGCGCTCTATATCAAATATCAAAAAATAGCTTTGAAAATTGGCCGTTTTTGTAGACTTTTTCAGAATATGAGGAAATTGACGCATTTTGTGGCGTCATAATGCATTGACTAGCCAGAAAATGACGTCATTTTTATAGATACGCAGTCACTAAAGATCTAAATGATATTTAATGTATTGTTGACTAAAACTGTGCAGTTTCAGTTTTTCAGAAATTCACAGGGCCAAATAAGGCAAACGTGAACCTTATTCTTTATCTTGTCAACATCTTATAAAATATGTGGTTTTTGTTAACCTTAGATATAATTCTTAATAGTTATAAATAAATAACGGCAAATAAATAATGGCATATAAACAATTTAGATTTTAAGAATTATTCTAAGAGACGTGGTCTGATTAAACATCAATTTAATGTTAATGTTTCCCAATTAAGATTTCACGATAGACTGTTTCTGAAGATTTATGGACATGTTTTATTTTTTAGATCAGAGAGTGCGCGCATATTATATTTCTTCACTGAAAGTACTCAATTATACCTATTTACCTAAAAATTCAAGAACATTGCAATTTCATAAAGCCAGTTCTCCTAGACCTGGACTTATAGAAGAAAATTTTTAATAGGATATGAAAGCACCAAGTCTCTATTTTATTTTAATGCTTCAAATAGAAAATCAAGTGTTGATCAATTAATTGCTATTTATCTACAGGGCCATATTATGCATAAAGTGAACCGACTTCTTTAACGAAACAAAATTCTGAATACGTATACCGCAATCTTGAAAATATCATTTTTTAAAATCATTTTTGCAAATGTTTTAAAAAAGTAAAATTTAAAAGATGTTTTATCCTTAAATTCAATAAAAAAGATCTCAAGTTGGTTTGTAAAAAAAAAAAAAATTAAAAAGACCATAAACATAAGTAAGAATTTTCTGTCTGTGTATATACTAAATGACCTATAAACAGAGTGGAAAGTGTTAATGTCCATAAATAATATATTTGCTATGTATACACATTGATACCATAATAAACAAATATGTACAATGAAACCTGTCAAATCCGACAAGCACTGGGATATGAATTTTGTGTCGGAATAGACATGGTGTCGGATTCGGATTAAACAGTGTAAAAAATATGGAAAGTAGTAAAATCGAAAAGAAATTTAATGTCAGAATTCACAGTGTGACGGATTGCACGGGTGTCAGGTTTAATAAGTTTCACTGTACTTGCTATATTATTATGAATCATTCAAAAAGATTTCATTTCAATAGAGAAGTGATTATCAGAATGTTATAGTTTTATGTAAAATTAAAACCGGAACCGTAAAAGTATTGACCTATCATTTGCATAGAATCTACGCGTCAAGTGAGTTACAAAAAAGATTTTTTTTTCTGAAATAACCTTATTTCGTTTCAAAATTCATTACAATTTTTTAAATTCTATGCATACTATATCAGGAATGATTTTTTCCAGGTGACAGTTGGTTGTCACTTTAACTTAATTAAATTCGTGGAATTCCAAATCAATTTTAAGAACAGAAGTCAAGGACTTATCCCTGTTATAATGCATTTTATTTCTCTTTAATCAGTGTCATGCTTTGCAATTATAAGTGGTTTCTGATTTCAATTAGACATTCAGAATATTATCATTTTAAAAAATCAGCGTATAGGAAACAACTTTCAAATACACATAATACTTA
Source organism: Saccostrea glomerata (assembly GCA_003671525.1). NCBI lineage: Eukaryota > Metazoa > Mollusca > Bivalvia > Ostreida > Ostreidae > Saccostrea > Saccostrea glomerata. The sequence goes on from PRKT01000202.1 coordinate 470,048, forward strand.
CACATAATAAATTTGTTTTAAAACAACAGAAAGATGCATTTGCAAGTATCAGATATCAATCTATAAATTTCATATGCATTGATTTAGAATATTGTAGTGGGCAAATTGAAAAGCTTTTCAACACATCACTAAGACTTTTTTTAAATCTTGCTTTTCTTATATTGTTATGAAAAACATTATATAAAAAATATTTCCCAGTTTTAAATTGCCAAAAAAGACGGATGATACTTCAATAATATTTTTATTCTTAAATATATTTAAACAGACGTGTGTGCTATAGCCATTGCAACACAATAACGAAGGATTTATAGAAAATTGTTATTTTATGCTGTCTCTTTAAGATTTAAATAGATCACTATAAGTAGTGCTCCTCTAGGAAGTCAGGAGGGGGTTATGTTGGTGAAATTTAAGTGTTCTTTACGTTGGCAAATATTTAAAGGCCTTGTATAGAATCCGGAGAGTGTTTTAAACATTTGGTTGTACAAACGTTTTTTTTTAAATGTTCAAGTCATTTTTACAAAATATGTTAGAATCCATAGTTTTAAAATATATCATGTTGTTGTTGAGGAAATTTAAAGTTTTATTATGTTCTTTTAATGATTATTATTATTGATGTTATTGAAAATAATGGCATAATAGTGATTATATTTTCTTTGTTTCGTAAATGTAAATAAAAAAATGAAACTATGATAGATATTTTCAGAACATAATGCAAAACAGTCATAGCATATTTTCCAATGATCCCCTAACGTATATTTGAGGATGCGTTTTACAATAAAATAACTTGCAAAATTAACATCTTTAGAGAGTGTTATCAATCATAATTTTGATACATTTAACATTTTTGCAATACACTTCATGCTTTATTTGATTGCTGCGAAATTGAATTATATAACACTTTTAAAAAAAAGCATGCTTTCATTTTGAATTATAAAACATATTCATTTCCAAATTTTTACACCAAACAAAGATAATTATATAAATTGAACACTTTTCAGTAAAAACTAGGCCAAACAGGGTGATATTGCTTGATTATTCATAAAAAAAGAATAAACTCCGGAGCATAAATTAATTTTTATATGCTATTGGATCTACAATGATGAAAATAAAATGAAAAAAAAAGTTATATCAATTTTAGCAACTACTTTCTCTCAAGCAATCTTAATTAGATTTAATATAATAGCTGATAAATTGTAATTATATATGATTTGTGGAAAACGTTTTATAATATAGGAACATATAAAATTGATTTTCCAAACAATTCTTCACAATTCTTACGTAATTAATAATATAAACAACATCAAGTGACTGAATAAATTGTACTTTTAAATCAAGCGTTAAATAACATCTAGAAGACCATATACCGATAAATTCAAATGAATTGATCAAAATATATAATGATCAATTATGTAAATTTTACTGATAATGTTGAAACCTATTGACATTTATAAAGTTAATAACTTACCATAACAGCATCTAAAATCGTGTCAACAGTTAAAGAAGATCATAATATCATAAAAAAGATTTACTTGTCAACTGCTTTTTACGTTGATTTGAAGTTATACTATTTCTTATAAAATATATTTTCAGATATAATTAAATGGAGAAATATAATAGCATTTTATAACTGACTACATGGTAAAAGTTAATTTCCTTGCCAACTTAATTTAGCATTTCCGTAGCTGTCATTTCTCATTTCCACAAGATAAATAATGAACTGCATATCACCTCTCCCTTCGACAAATGTCTGTAGCTGAAATGTCACTCACATTTAAGGAAACGTTTTCATTAAGAATGAATGTTTAAGTCATAAGCACTGAGAAAATGCAAGATCAACACCCTATAGCATGCTGACAAATTCAAATTTAATTCAAATGTGAGCTAAATTTTGTAGCTCCATCGTCTGTTTATAAGTGAAATGTATGGAGAAAGCGAACAGTATATAAGCTCAAAAGCCTATAAAACAATACAAAATATGCATTACCAAGAAACATTTATTATGTATTTTTTTCTATTTATTTCTGTAAAGTTGTACAGTTTATGTAAATTTTTGAAAATGTTTGTTTTTGTAAAATTAAAATTGTGTATAAGAGATGCTAATCTATTTTTCGAAGGAACCTAACCTAATGGAAATCAACACTTTAAGCACTATATCGGTTTACTAAGTACACTATTAAGTGCGGGAACACCTTAAAGAATGTTTTATGGACCTTGAAGCTATATAATACATTTTCAAATTTCTACACAGGGGAAATCTTTATTACAGTAATGTAACTAAAAGACATTTTAAGAATAAACCTTGTATTTTTTTAAACAGCTGAAAATGCTTTATTGGAACTGTAAAGCGAAAAAGAGATTTCCATCGTTCACCAAAAAATATTGTAAAAGAAAATACTATTTTGTAACTTTATTTAGATTGTATCTATCATAGTATTCGATAATAAATCAAGAAATATATTTATCCATATTCTTTTAAAAACGGTGAAGATTTGCCATAGTATACCCATTGCAATCATTTATAAACCAAATATGAAATTCGATAAAAAATCACTCCTTGAATTATGTTTTTTAGCAAGTTTGCTTTAAAAGCAAATACATACAAGTGATAAATCAGTAGCTACAATTTCTTAAACGAGTAGGAAATTTAATAATTAAGTTGATACATGGCATGAACAATGTCGTTAAAAGTCGTAAAATTGCATATTTTACAATTCGTACATTGATATTGTTTGCAAATACAATCTGTCTTCCATTCAAATGAGCCAAAATTTTTTTTTTCCTGTTTTTCATTCATTATCGGAAGCTCAGGGTGGTTCTTATTTGTCGACAAAGGACGCTTCATGTGACCTGATTTATCTTCGGAAGTCTTAGTTGTCTCTGCTCATAACGTGAAAACGGACATTTCAAAATGAATCATATAGTATTTACATTTTTCTACATCTAATGTATTTTACTTTTATTATCGACTTTTGATTATGTCAGCCAGTTCAGGAACATTTAATAAAATAACTGTTCATGCAGTTGTGTTCTACACATTCACTGTTATCTTCCCTCATCAGTCGCATTAACATTACATAATCTCAGATCATATAAGACTACCATCGAAGTTGAATTTTTCATCATCAGATGACAATCCCCCCGAACGACAGATGAAATGAGAACAGGCTACTCGGTTTGCGGTTATAAACATCACTATGCAGGAAGGGGACGAAACGGATCTATGCAGTGCATTGTTCTACATTAATCAAACAAGATGGGAATGAAACACGATGACAATGCCGAATAGCAATAAGGACAACCTTTGTTAAAGAAATTCAAGGAATGCTGTACAGCCTGGGAAAACATAACTGTATGAAGACATGTAGATTCCACTCACAGCAATAAGGTTAAATTGAAATTGAGACAATAGCTCATTATGTTTCAGATCTGGGTGTTATAGCTAAAACTGGAAAGGAACCTTAGAGAATTTTTTGTTGTACGATAATACTGTTTGTGGTGTAGTTTCTAAGAAAATGAAAAAAGGCTACTTTGCGATATCAAACTGAAACTGGAAAGCGCAGTTAGTAATTGAAGGGCAAATAAGCAATCTTCTATTTACCTGAAAGACCTACACAGTGATTAAACTACCACTACTGCTGCTTAAAAAGTCAAAGGACGTCGTAAGCAAACAGCTAGCAGAAACAAGAGAAAGAAACACAGTGCAAATAAAAGCACATATGAACAGAAAAGTAAATTTAAAATTCGGGAAGTGAGGGAATTTTCATGAAGTTGGAAATTAATCGAACATATGAAAAAGCTTATTGAAGCGGGACAACCCCAATCACTTTGATAAAATGTGGAGAATTAAAAAAAATGTGTTGTTAAGAATGAAGATCGAACAAATGAGGACTTTTTTTTATACATGCAATGAACAGAAACCCTAGTACGTTAACAAAGATGATCTAGAATTACGTCAGATGCTGACTGGTGTTTTAATACTAATTGTCAGACCATTAATTACACACTGAATTGTCGACAGATTTTCCCGTTATTCCCCGATAATGACAAGGATCACACGGCGTGTGAGACCTGTCTGCATAGAATGCCCGCTCCTCCATGTCACCTTGTCCCATTCCTGGATTTTCGTTGTCTTTTTCGTTGTTTGCTCTGCTCCCAAGTTTTATAGTTTGAACGGACTTTTTAGCTTGAATTCTTTTCGATATCTCCATATCCTCTGTATAACCCACAATGGAAGAGACAACTTATTGTCTCGCAGAAGTCGAAGTTTTCGGCAAACTAAAGACAAAGATCATTAGAAAATATCTCTTAACTTGCAAACCCCAAACGAACAGTCTACACACATTTTGTTATTCCAGATGCGTATCTTTCAATAAGATACTTTAGACTTACTGTTTAACATATAATTTCAGAAGGGGTGCAAATCAGATATGGATCCTCAAAAACTCAAAGAATTTTTAGGAATCATCAAATCTTTCAAAATTGTAACAGATAAAACCTTGAAACTTTAATAATTTTAAACAAATGAGCTAAGTATACTTTTTTATTACTATATGTAGCTGGGTCCAGTTTTGATTGTGACTTAAGGAATAATTTAGCATACATGTTCTATGATATTGTATTCATGCATCTATTTGACATGTGTGCAATTGTATAATTGATCCAAAATCAATCATAATCCGAAATATACAAAATTGAAGAAGATATCTCAAGCTATGATTACTTTTACTTCTTAAATGATATATTTCATAATACAAAAACATAAATCGGATACTTTCATCACCCACCTTTCACTTTCGTTGATGCATAGAAAAGGGGAGATAACCCGTAAACCTAGTGACTAAGTACTGGCACTGTATGGATGGATAAAAAAATTCCGGCTTATCACATTTATTAGTTTTTTCCAAAATAAGGAGGTGAATGATGGCATATAATAAAAGGATAGAACTTTGATAACGGCGCATATTGTGAGATGAACTCAAATATGCGGTAATATTTCTGAAAACCTGCAATACATTGCTTTCTGGTTTGTATATTCATTTCAGCTCCAGAATATAATTTTTTAGCTTCTAATTACATATAATGACAAAGTAGTAAGTAAATAAACTATAACCACGACATAAGAACAGAAGGAGAACCTCAAACTTATGTACCGAAACACTTGAACTTGTTAAGAGGTTTCAGATGTAAAGACGTTTTTGAAAGTACTTCCTTATATGAAAAGTACTTGAACAAAAGAACAACTATTTAAACGAATAAGAACCTTAAGAATATGAAGAATTTCTTCTTAACTCCATTTTGCAATCCTAGTCTCATAATCTCAGCTCAACAGAGTATGAAATATATGGAGGTAGCGAATATTATTCAAGATCTAAAGTCCACAAAACATTACAAAATAGTACCAGAGCAAACACAGACCTCCAAAGGTGGTGGGATCAGATGCAATATAGGAGTGAGCATTCCCTTCCGACCGGTCATACCCGCAGTGTGCTCCTTGTCATGATCGGGAAATAACCAAAAAAAAAAAACCGTCGTCAATTCAGTGTATAAATAATGGACACGCATTTAGTATGAAAAACGTCAATCAGCATTTGACTCAATGATAAATTGTATTTCATGACAAGTTCATTGTATCAATCAAAGAACTTACGAAATGATGACATTAAACGAGGCTACTGATATTCTTGTTTCATCATCTCTTTTGCCAATAATTAACCTCGCTTTAGAAATTGTTTATACGTAGAGCGTGCTCTTGTGCATCGAATCAATTTAGTTTTATAAACTCCGTATGCAGGTGATGAAGGTATATTGCTGCATAAGTAAGAGAAGTTGACGATAGAAAGTTAAAGTCATCACGTTTAACACAGAGCTTGGTTGTTAGATTACCATTAACGTCTTTTTCAAGTAAAATATCCAAATATGAAACAGATGTGTTAAAATCTGTGTATCTTTTATCCCAAGCTCACCAGAATATATATGGTATAGACATAATAATGGAAAGAGTGCACGTAGGAAATGACATGGCCTACAGAATAGCACATTTACAAACTTCTTTAAATATTTCAATATTAGGATATTTAGTTAACTTAGCTTCGAACAAAGAAAAAATTTTCAAGCATTTGGCAAAAACACATAAATATTTCAAACAAGGAATATGTACAAAACCTATTATATGAGCTCTGCAAAAATACAGATTTGTATTCCTGAATCAACTTAAATCATATAAATTTTGCAAGGGTTATGTTCATTTGATATGACATACATGTATATAGAGAATATAACATGCTTAAACCCTTCTTATAACATATTAGCTCTTGTCCAATATTAGCGCGATAATAATGATTTGATTTGGTTAAAGTGATAAACACATAACAGAAGAGAGGCTGGTTGTGAATTACAGTATAAAGGAGAGACATCTAGTACAAGTGTTTGGCTTATAATGTGTTTTATAATCCGAATGAGAGCATTAGTTTACGAGAAATATATAAAGATAATAAAACATTGAAATAAATATCGAAGTTTGTAAATGCACTACGAGGAAGTTTATATGATTCTCGGTACTCTCTAATAAACATGACAGTTGGCGAAATACCAAGACTGGGTCTCTTCTTGAACACTTGTACTCCTTAAGTGATTTCAGAGAGCTAAGTTTCGATGTATTCGAAGTACTTGGGTATTAAAAAAAACTTTTTAATATAAGAAGTCTTTTTGACATACTTCGAATTTCCACAGACACATCATTATATCTATGAACATTAAATAAAGTTTCGTTTTCAGGTACTTGAACATATAATGTCACATGGTTATCGGTTTGTTTTTTTGTATAAATTCGATTTGTAATAACAATTTTATTCAGAGAAGTTCTGATTAAAGAAGTTTACAAAAGAGATGGGGACTGTTAGACTTATTTGTCTACTTTTCTCTATTTTTGAGACCTTTGGACAGCCGAATTCAAAAGAAAACGATGCTTTGCAAGCAAATAATCTATTGACGAGTACCACATCTGGTAAAGTATCAAATGTTTTGAGAGACATATTGAATCAGGAGAGCTTAGTTTGGTTTTCGATGGTACAGAAAATGCAGAGTTTGGTGTTGAATGCAGCGGAGAGCAAAAATGATATTGAATATATGAAAAAGAGAATTACTGACGTAACGGGAAAGTTACAAGCCCTTGACGTGAAGGATCGTCAAATGGAGGACGAGAACGCAAGGCTGCGTCAGGAACTGAAGATTCTGAGTGATCAAAATAACCATACAATAGAATCATTACAAACCTTACACGAGAGGGAATTACTGTTCCTCAGAAACAAAACATCTAGTCTCCAGAAAGAAAATGACGGGATAACTTTAGATGCCATAGAAATCAAAAAACAGCTCGGAGAGTTTCACAAAACATTCGATTATTTAAATATGACAAAGGAAGAAGAGAAAAAAGAGTTTCAGCAGAATATTCAGAGTTTGAAGATGGAGGTGAAAGAAAACAAAAATAGTTATGAAGCACAAAAGATAGGACTGGATGTTGTAAAAACTCTCTTTACAGAACATATTAAAAACGTTAATGAATCTAGGACTGCTTTCCAACAAGAATTAGAAATTTTGACCAAACGGATGGAGACCACAGAGAAGCAAGATAACTTAAGTTTACGTGTACAAGTTTTTGAAGACAGTTTACGAAGATTTTCACTTTCTCTGGATAATCTTCGTGCAGCTAAAAATGTATCCAACACACAACTGATGAGAATTTTAACACATCTCTTACATGTAACTGGTAAGTGCTTCGTATGTAATACAAAGACACACTGTATAAATGTAGGAAATAAAATTCGTAGTGTCTATTTTCATATTTTTTATCCGCAAATTAAGTAGGGGTCGGGTTCTGGACTCCTTTGGAATTTGAAGTCATTAAACTCAGTTATTGAATTTCTATGTAACATAACGCAAAGATGACCTTGAACCCCCTTCCCTTTCGGAAACACGAAACCTTAATAATTTGGCAAGGATAATTGGCCTAGTAAGTTTAGGAAAATTCCTTATCTCCCTCCCTTTCCCCCACCATAAAAAAGGTTGATTCTACAAGTCCTTTATATACAAAGGAATTCCAATGCACCAAATTTATCAGCAAACTATCATTTTACCAGTGTTACTCTTTCAATGTATAAGTTTTTTGTCACAAATATGTTGTTAACCGATAATCTTAGAACTACTTGTGGTATTTAAGGGGGATGTACAAGCCATATTGGATCTAGTCTAGTGTAAACTAAGAAATACCAAGAATGCGCTTAATACTCTACTAAACTAGCCCAAAGTTACTCAAAGTGCTAATGCACTAATTACCTACTGTTAGAGACCAAAATTAGTAAACAATTAAGTTTATTTTGTCTTAATTAGAAGAAAATTAATCATGTTAGAACTGCGCAGCTACAGCATTCACGAGATGAAAAATGCATTGAAAATGGAGTTAGTTTGATTCATTGATAATATGGCTACAACCATTTGTTTCGTTTTTTTCTTGTCATTATCCATAATTCTTGAAAATTTGATTTTTCATATGGGTGTCTTCCTGAGGCCATGTGTTTATTT
>PRKT01000202.1:481479-604876 GCA_003671525.1 Saccostrea glomerata
ATGCACAGTTTGCATATTTTTTTGGATTTTTTAAGGCTCTGCTGAATTCTGTAGCTGCGCAGTTCTAAGGAGCATATCAAAAGCATTTTTCTGCAAAAGTATAGATTATATATGCACAACATGCATTCGGTTATGCATATTTATTGTATCTTTATCAAAAAGACTTAAAATTTGATCAAAATATAATGTATTTTAGCCATTTGAAGAAATGTTTACATTTTGCTCTCACTGCACTAAAAGTGGCCGTACATCCCCCTTAATGAAACGTCATATAATGTACCTGACTAACCCCCGGCCAGAAAATTGTATGTGAAGCACGGTGTATTTTTTTCAAGAGGTTTACAGCGATTTCTTTTAAAAATCAGAAATTTTCATGAAATATATTATTTATTTAGGGATATCAAATTTAAACGATGATATATGAAATACGAGAAAAAAGAAAACTTGATTCTTTTCGCGTTCTGAGTGCGGTTTCAAACATAAGACGTAAACAAAGATAGTGACTGTTCCTTGGCCAAGTGCCGGGTACTAGAAGTGAAAATCACAGTCTTTCAGTCCAAAGTCTCCCGCCCGTTTAGGCCAGGATAAAAATATCTCACTGCTCAATGTCCGTAAGTGCCGAGCATAGGTCTAAATTTGGAGCCCTTCGCTGGTATATGTTGACAAAAACAAAATACATTTAATAAGACAATCAATCAATTAATCAATTCAAAAACATCATTTAATTACAGGTTCATCAAAAGACTGCAAAAAATTATATGAAAATGGTATCAGAACATCTGCTGTATATGATATCTATCCGTGGGACAACTATGATTCCAAGAAGAATCCAATACAAGTCCAGTGTGATATGTCAACGGCCGGAGGGGGTTGGACTGTACGTACAGTTAAACTTGTCTAATCCGAACACCACTGGTTCTATTGAAAACTGGTCCTTAAACTTAATTTACAAAAAGGTGCAACGGTTTACTTATAGCAAGATTTTGAAATAATCTAAATTATACAAGTTTTAGTGTAAAAAAAACTTTGAGATTTCCCGAATGGTCTTAGCGGTACAAATTGCGAGAATGTTTTTAGTATTCAGACATCTTAATGAAAAATGTATATATTATTTAGATTAAGTTCTAAGTCCACGCCGGATAGATAATATTTTGAGTATGCAAAAAGTAATAATTATTATTTCTTACTCTAAAGATTTATGATTGATGGATAACATACGTGCGTCTTTAAAACGAATTAATGATTTACTTTTCAAAATATTATAAACAGGTAATACAGAATAGAGTTGATGGCAAGGTAAATTTCAGCAGAAGTTGGGAAGAATACAAGTTTGGATTTGGAGATCGATCAACGAGCTACTGGATAGGTAATATACTGGATAGGTTATATATTTCTGAACTTATCTTACTCATTACATAAATTTGTGAATAAATAGTCTCCTTTCAGCACATTCCCAACATATTAAGATTTTCTTTTGGTTTTTAGATTAATTTAACTTTGATATTTTTGAAAAGTAAAGTCTAAAATCCTTTTTTTATTTAAATAAATGCCTTAGGGAATGACGTCATACATGAGCTGACAAAGGACAACAGCAGTTCGTTGTATGTGAGCATTACAGCCAAGAACGGCACCACCCTCTATATACAATATGACACGTTCTCTATAGCCGGAGAAGATGATGATTACAGGTTGTATATTGACGGAAAAGCGACAGGGACATTAGGTATATAGAGGCATGTTTTTTTTCATTGAAAAAAATGCGCTATTTTCTCTAGATAATTTCTCTTATATCTTATAACAATAATACAATCATGTAATACATACAATAATACATGTAATACATACAATAATAAATATAATAAAGATTTCAACATGCATGTTCTTAATTTTTCCAATTGAAAGGACACTTAATATAATATCATTGCTGTTTTTTGAGGTCAATACAGTGATTTAGCCATCTGAGGAGTGCAATATTTTGCCGAGTTCGAAGGGCGAGGTGAATATTGTACTTCGAAGATGGCTAAATCATTGTATTGCCCTCAAAACAGCAATAATTGTTTTATTATATGATTCACTGATAAAATGATACAGCTCATTACTTCTTTGCATTTTATTAAGTCCTTGCCAAATACAAGAGATGTGAATAAACCTTACCAGTTGTATCAATTTGAAATGTTTTTTTTTATCAATTTTAGTTGCCATGAAAAAAAATATACAATGTCAGTCTTTTTTATGGGATAAATTTTGAATGGAAGGAGTATTATCAGGGTAAACTAACTGCCAAAAAGTAAAAGAAAAATTGTTATTCAGTAAAAGTGTTGGAGGGGGGTCCCTGCATCCCCTCTTACCACCCTCACCCTAAAATATATATTCACTTTTGTTTTGTTCACATGAAAAAAAAATCATAGTCGTTTATATAGCTTTCCAGAACAATTTGTATCAATTTGGAATTCCCAAATTTATTCTTAATCAATATAGATGAAATAAATCCTTGTATTGACCTGGGACGTCACATGCAGGTCAATACAACGTAGTATTTTTCTAATATAGTTGGATCTCAGTCAATCAGAGAGGTGGAAATTGTTCAATCATATAATAATTGAAAATATCCTTTCCATTTGGCATTAGAACTATAAGGAATCAATTAATTCTGTTATAAAGTTTTATTTCCAAATATATGAAATGAGCCAAGTATAAAACACTAAAGAGATGCACATCTTTACAAATGAATGTTTTGAAAGAGGTATTAATAAACATGGTACAAGATGTAATTTTCATATAGATCTTAAAGTCTGTAGTAATACAGAATTGTTTGAAAAAGGCATGTTATCAAGTTAACTTGTTTTGACTTTATTTTACAGACGATAGGATAAGATACGATTCAGTAAACAGCATAAACGGTATGAAATTCTCTACCCATGAAAAAGAAAATGACCTCAGTTCAGATCACTGTACCGATATCATGGGTATAGGAGGATGGTGGTTCAACAGTTGTTCTGACGCCTACCTCAATGGGCAGTATCCACCTGGAAAATGGAGTCAACCTTGGAATGGTATATTTAATGATGGATCAATGATTTCCAATACAAGGATGATGATTAAGAGAAAATGATTTAGTGACAATCATCGAATTAAAGGTTTACAGAATTTTTAAAAAAGTATTTCATTTCTTCTTTTATGGAATTTTGTAAAACAGTATAACAATATATAAATATTACTTTTTTGAATAATGCGATCTACTTATCTCAATTAAAAGTAGCTTTTTCGTGGTTTTAGTTCATTTAAGCGATGTTGTTGTGATAATGCTTTGGTTTAATTTTTGAAAAATAATTTTGAGTAGCTTTCGAATTACAAAGGTTTAGAAAACTTTCACGAATCCCAGAAAGATGATCCAAGTTCTCGTAAACTTGACATTGTCTAGAATAAAAAAAAGAATCCATACATTCCAGTTTAGAATACATGGAGAGGTAAAATGTGCTGCAAAAGTAAACATAAGAAATAACAATAACCAATCCAAGTAACAATTATAATGTACATGAATCATTCATATATGAAAAAAGAAAACACTTGATGTGCCTTGAACTCGACATTTAGATATATTGACGACGTATTGTCAATTAACAATTGTAATTTCCATTCTTATGTTGATACGATTTATTTTGGTGGGATTGAGATAAAAGATACTACAGATTCTGACACACCTGTTTCATATTTGGATATTTTACTTTAAAAAGACGGTTATTATAATCTTACAACCAAGCTCTACAATAAAAGTAATGACTTTAACTTGTCTGTTGACATCTTCCCTTAATTATACAGCAATATTTACATTTCCAATAAATTTCTACTATGATTCTTTACAAAATAAAATGCAGTATATTTCACACGAACTTCATTAGGCATGTATCACGAATAAGGATGAATATCTCCATAGTTACGTCATAATACCACTCTTGACGTCAAAAAGACAAAAGATATAGTCACACTGTTTTGTTTTAAAAATGACAGTTGAACGGCGTAAATTTATGGCAAGTCATCAGAAAAATAATGTAAATATAAGAAATGAATTTAATTTTTTGAAGAATCATGAGGTATATGAACTACGACGCTTCACGCCGGCATATTTATCATAAAACGCGCTTCATGAAATATGCCGGCGTGAAGCGTCGTAGTTCATAACCTCATGAATCTTCAAAAATTGAATTATTTCTTAAATATACCTTCATCACCTGCATACGGAGTTTATGTATCTCAGTTGATTCGATACGGAAGAGCATGCTCTACGTATATACAATTTCTAAAGCGAGGTAAATTATTGACAAACAATTTCATGAAACAAGATTATCAGCAATCTCGTTTAAAGTCATCATTTCGTAAGTTCTATGGTCGAAACAATGACCTTGTCAGCAAATACAATTTATCATTGAGTCAAATGCTGACTGACGTTTTTCATACTATTTGATAGTCCATTATTTATACACTGAATTGACGGCGGATTTTTCCGTCATTTTCCCGATCATGACAAGAAGCATACAGCGGGTTAACCGGTCGGCAGGGGATCCTAACTCCTCATTGGTACCTGATCCAACTTCTGATGTTTCGGAGGTCCGTGTTTGCTCTGCTCCTATTTTGTATTGTTTTATGGACTTCTGATCTTGATTACTGTTGTTATCTCTATATGATTCATGTTTACATAATTATCTAGTATGTGAACATAAATAAGTCGCAGCTCAGCATGATGATGTAGTTTCATTGCATTGTTATGTTGCAATATGCTTGTTTTCAGATGGCACAGGCGCAAGGACCAACTAAAATAAACAGTCTTGAGCACCTTATCCGGCTCACACAGACTGACATGATTCAGACTCGGGACTTTATATGATTATACATTATAAACTATTATGATTTTCAAAAATCCTTATTAATATAAGCTGATAAAGAATAATCTAAGGAAACCGTAAAGTTCAAACCAAAAATAAAATATAAATAAAAACGAAATATAAAAAACGAAATCATTCAATAAAAAAGAATGTATTAAATAAAAAAACAAAAGTATTGAATAAAAATATATTATTACATTTTTACCCGTGAAATACTGTAATTTATTCATTGAATAAAAATGATATCCTGTCACAGTGTGAAAGGATATCAAAATGATATCCTGTCACAGTGTAACGAATATCAGAAGTGCGGGAAAACTCTCGATTTCCCTTCCCATAACGAAGATTATTGTAATAAAACTCTACCTTGACCTAATATAAGATAGATAGAAATAAATAAACCATTCTGACAGCGAATAAAACTGTCAAAATAACCAAAACTATGTTGCTAAATCCATGTTTGCAGTGTTTTCACGTAACATAGCTATGACGTTTCAACCGCTCAACTATGACGTCACGAGCCTATGACTGTATTACAAAAAGACAGAGGCAATGGAAAAATCAAAGATTTTTTGTTTTAAATGTAATAAACAGAAAATTCAATGTGTTGTAGTTGAATATGGAATTTATTTCACTCGTGAGACAGGATTTTTTTTATATTTTCACTCGTGCTTCGCACTCGTGAAAATATCAAAAATCCTGTCCCACTCGTGAAATAAATTCCATATTCAACTAAAACACATTGAATATCCTCTATCTACAAAATAATCTCTTGTATTTTTGGTATGTTTTAACAGGAAAGTCTATCCATGTCTTTATACGTTAACAAGTTTCAAGTTGCTATGATCTGTAGTCATATATATTACTTTAAAAAATAGCAAAGATATTGACCTGTTCATAAATTTAGTAAATCTTTTGGTATGCAAATTTTGTATTGGAAGAATTTTAATTTTGTTATCTCTAACTTTACACCGAATTTATTCATTCTATTTGTAGAGGTACTTACCTTGTCATTGGTCATTTGCCAAATTATTATGTTAAAACATTCTGATTGTACACACAAGTACTCTGAAGTTGACATAAAAAATATGCTCAAGTTTCTGATTGACATTATTTATGTTGTTTTTGGAGACCATGTCTTCGAACAATCTACTGGAATTCCAATGGGTACCAGTTGCACCCTGTTATTAGCAGACACATTTTTGTATCCATATGAAGCACAATTTGTTCAAAATCTAACGCCTGAAAAGAAGAAAATACTTGCTGTGGCCTTCATTTCGACATTTTGATATATCAACGACGTATTGTCAATTAACAATGGTAATTTCCATTCTTATGTCGATACGACATATCCTGTTGAGCTTGAGATAAGAGATATCATAGAGTCTTACACTTCTGTTTCATATCTATGTGTTTTACTTCATTAAGACGTTAATGGTAATCTAACAATTAAGCTCTATGATAAACGTACGGAAGCGTAAATGGCTCTATACTTGTTGTGTTATAACTTTGGATATTGTCTTATATTTTATCGACTTATCAACATATAAAGTGTTATACCTACTTATTTATGCACATATTTTGAATTGTATTGAGGTGTATTTACATACTTGAAGGTAACTTCTTTTGTTCAATAGATTTTATTGCTTTAACTTTTATCGACTGAAATATTATACTATTTTTCAAATATCGATAGAAACAAAATATTGATCATGTCAATATAGTAATTGTCGATATGAAGAAATACATATGAAGTTATATCGATATAGATATATGAATATTTTCTAGAAGAAGTCAGAAAAAGGTGTTTTTGAATTAACTTGGCGCGAGCGGGAATTCTAATTAATCTTCACTTCACTTGGGAAGCTTATGTACTATGTATTTGCTATTGTGTACGATTATAGGCTGAAACAAAATTCAAAAATATTTGAAAATTGGAGATGGAGACACATCAACAGTTAAATAATATGCATTGTCATAGGAAATAATCGTACCCATCATTTGGAAGAGGGAATCTGATATATTCTATCATGGTTTACTGCTTATATGTCTTGAGTTCAGTGAGGATTGTAAATCGCTAATGAAGCGAAAATAGAAAGTAACACTTTTTATAAAATAACACTGACTATATATATACTTTGTAAATATTTCATGTTGTTCCACTCTGTGGTATACATAAGATCTGACTCATAATTGGGAACCTCCACAGTCTTGAAACCTTCATACACCCCCACCCCACTGTCCGACCCCCTTGCATAAAAATATTAATACAAGATCTTCTTGCTTTAGATAATATAAAATGATTAGTGATTTCAGCCAATCTTTATAAGCTTAGTCAAGAAGTTTTTAAGAGGAAAGTGTAGTGTCAGACAAATTAAATATATAACAAGAAAAACACCCCAGAGATTTAATAATCCAACTGCGAGAATTTTCTTAGATTTGGGGATATATTAGTGGATCTCTGCTCTACTCAGTTTTTTTTTTAGCTGGATGAGGGGCACAACGATACTCTTGTCTCCCCCAATTCAAAAGTGGTGATCGGTGCATTAGCTTTAATGGATGCATAGCTTTTAATGTATCTCCATCTCCCTTTTTCAATATATTTTTTAATTTGATTCAGGCTTTAATCGTACACGCTGACATGATACATCATACATAAGCTTTCACCGAATTCCGAGTGAAATGAAGGTTCATTGGAATTCCCGCCCCGCCAAAATAATTCAAAACACCTTATTCTGACATCTTTATCGCAAATATTCATAAATTAAAATCGATATAACTATATCTTTATTTTATCATATCAATAATACTACTAGTATATCGATATGATTAAATACCTTGTTTTGATCAATATCTGAAAATCAATATACTATTTAAGTCGATAAAACT
Source organism: Saccostrea glomerata (assembly GCA_003671525.1). Lineage (NCBI taxonomy): Eukaryota > Metazoa > Mollusca > Bivalvia > Ostreida > Ostreidae > Saccostrea > Saccostrea glomerata. The sequence continues at coordinate 489,249 of PRKT01000202.1, forward strand.
TAAACCAAAAAAATCTATTGAACAAAAGAAGTTGCCTTCAATTATGTTAAGAAATCTTAGTACAATTTAAAATATGTGCATAAATAAGGAGGTATAACACTTTATTTGTCGATAAGTCGATAAAATATAAGACTATATACAAAGTTATAACACAACAAGTGTAGAGCCATTTACGCTTCCGTAAACATGATGGCTTTAACTTTTCTATCGTCATCTTCCCTTACTTGTGTAGCGTATATTACTTTTGTATTGTTTTTTGTCTCTATACATTACATTCTGATAAACTGTTTTCTACTTTTACTTATCGATCTTCGGTTTTTTAACCAGTTTAGGACCAATATATTGATAAATTGGTTGCCCATGTTGTTGTGCGTCGTGTTCAACATATCAACTCCTAACCTTCTCCATCAGTCACATGTAATATAACAATATATTTACATCCACTGAATATTTTCTCCTTTATTTCTTAAGAAAATTAAACCCATTGCGTTAATCACCGCATGAACTACATTAAGCATGTCGCCTGTACAGATTTCTTGATCAGTGGCTGTTCCATCAATGAAACGTATAAAGACGTTCGCATCATTAATACAATAATTAATCTTTTTAATCCTACTTTAAATGATTATTTAAACAGATATAAATACAAACAATAAAATGACTTTCTTTGTTTGTTATTACTGGAATTAACGATCGCAGCTATTACAGAAAAATTTACATAACCCGCGTAAGCGGGTTATGTATTTTTTCTGAAACAGCTGCTTCCGTTAATTCCAGTAATAACAAACAAAGAAAGCATTTTTTTGTTTAAAATCACAATTCCCTTTCTTTGCATTTCACCTTTATTTCAGATTTATTTTACTACGTATTTCACCGTCGTTAAAGAATCTTAAAGTATTTGATATTTGTATATGAATACAAAGAAATGCGGTGGAAATGGAATATGATTTAGTAGGAAAGGGAAGTACCATTTTTGATGTTTTATCTGAGGTTTTCCCTGAAGAAAATTATAATGTTATTGTTAAAAAAGTTATTTTAATGTCAAATGAGGCTTCATTTGGAATAGTAAGACAGACAACTTGATCTAGGGAGATGATAAGGGGCCTTTTCTGCAATCTTGGATTTCTTTAGAGCTCAATTTAAAAAAAGTTAATCTTATTAAACAAAAGGCTATGTCTATTCATATTTTTGATAAAATATTCCATATTTAACTCTCGAAAATTCATTGTTACGTTACATAGTAAATCAAAATTGAAGAAAAACATATAGATATTTTTTGACTTCACCTTTGTAATATTTACGATTTTTTATTTACAATATGTTCGATTTGGTTTGTCTTAATAGACAAGTCACAGAAATATACCCAAAGTATAGCAGATAAAATTTCTTTTGAAGATCAACAATTTTACGATCTGCGCAATTACTCTTCTGTTTTCTGTCAATTTTCTAGCAATGATCACCACTGGGTACAACACGTGTAATGAAAATTGCTCTCTTGAAAAAAGTGAGTGTTCGATGGAGTGTCATGAGAAAAAAAACTCCGATAGAGAAGATTTTCAAAAATGTTCAACTGAATGTGAAGATGGATATTTTGAATGTGCTATAAAATATAACTGTACATCTTTCTGTTCTAAAGAAAATGACGCATGCGTATCTGGATGTTACATTCAGTCTTTCCAATTTGAATCGGATAAAGAGGAATGCCAAAAAGAATGTGATTTTGACCACGGAGATTGTGAAGATATCTGTATTTAACGAACGAAAATATTACCAATAAGATAAAGTGCTGCAAGATAAAAAGATTTCAAGAATTTTTTTTCTGTCATATATGTTTCATTTTTGAATGCTTTACTGGTTATAGTCGATAAAAGCTAACTAACAACTAAACTGTACGCGACAAGAGACGACATTAGTTTTTCCATCGTCAGATTTCCTTCTTTACGAAGCAATATTTAATCATTATCTGCTTTTGTTGTTTATGTCTCCCAACTAAATTTCTACCCAAGAGCATGATCTGAGTACTTTTTTAATTCACATTTTTTTCAGAAACTCTGGCAGGTTATTCACTTATACATAATCTGAATTTTAATTACCTCCTTTAATATTGGCATTTCATGGAATTATTATTGCTATTCTGACCTTGTTAAAAAAAATATATAATCTTTAATTGGGCCATGTATTGGCTGACTTTTTAAATACTAAATTTGATAATGGAATGTTCCATGCACTTGGTAAACACATAGGGCTTTAAGAGGTTTGGATGTGACCATTCGAGAAGGGATGTTCTCTCCTATAAGTCACCTGACTTCACCTATGGTATTTTCGAGGGTCTATGTTTATTCTCAATTTAATAACGATTACTCCTTGATGAATACAATCGCAGCCAAAGAACAATAATTGAGTAAAATACTGGTGTGATGTGTGGAAAAAAATATAGTAATCATCTATCTGATGAGAAATACGAACTTAACGAATAGCTATAAGATAAAAACCCTAATTAATAAAGAAGGATATGGAGATAACGAACAGTATTCAATCTCAAAGTCCATTAAACAATATACAAAATCAGAGCAGAGCGAACACGGACCTCCGAAACATCAGAGGTGGGATCAGGTGCCATGGAGGAGTGAACATACCCTGCCGACCGGTCACACCCGCCGTGTGCTCGTTATCATGATCAGGAAATAAAGGAAAAAATCCGCCGTCAATTCAGTGTATAAATAATGGACTAACAATTGGTATGAAAAACGTCAGTCAGTATTTGACTCAATGATAAATTGTATTTGCTGACAAGGTCATTGTATCGACCATAGAACTCACGAAATGATGACTTTAAACGAGACTGCTAAAATTCTTGTTTCATCAACTTGCTTGTCAATAATTTACCTCGTTTTAGAAATTGTTCATACGTAGAGCATGCTATTGCGTATCGAATCAACTGAGATATATATACTCCGTATGCAGGTGATGAAGGTATATTGCTGCATAAGTAAAGGAAGTTGACGATAGAAAAGTTAAAGTCATCACGTTTATCATATAGCTTGGTTGTTAGATTACCATTAGTGTCTTTTTCAAGTAAAATATCCAAATATGAAGCAGAAGTGTCGGACTCTGTGGTATCTTTTATCTCAAGCTCACCGGGATACATCGTATCGACGTAGGAATGGAAATTATCATTATTAATTGACAATACGTCGTTGATATATCTAAATGTCGAGTTGAAGGCCACAGCAAGTGTTTTCTTCTTTTCACGCATAAGATTTTGCATACATTCTGCTTCATATGAATAGAAAAATAAGTCTGCTAATAACGGAGCGCAATTTGTACCCATGAGAATTCCAATAGATTGTTGGAATACCTGGTCTCCAAAAACCACATAGATATTGTCAATCAGAAACTCAAGCCTCTTCTTGATGTCAACTTCAGAGTACTAATGTGTGCAATCAGAATCTGTTTTGATAAAATAATTTTACAAATGACCAATGACGAGGTAAGTTAATTTACGAGTTCCATTTTTATTGAAGAAGCAGCTGTCAATGATATCAAAAAGCCTGGATTTTAATTTGTCGTGGGGAATTGTTGTGTATAAAGCTGAAAAGTCGTAAGTTTTTAATCTGTTGATTTTTGTAAAATGATTGATTGTAAATCAAACAAACACGAACTTCTTAAACACAAGAGGAATAGCAGATAGATCTTTTAAATTATCATGAATTTTATACAAAAATCTTTTACAATACCGTGGTATATTTAAGTAGAAGGATCTTTCTGCCATAATTTATACATCTGGCGATAACAATAAATGTCAAAAAATTCCTCGGTTTATTTTGTGATAAATGAATGGCACAAAAGGTAAAAATGATTTCCAACATTGACATATATTTGACGCACTGCAGTGAAAAATGTCATAACTCATTTTATCCAAATACTTGGTATCCCAATTAAAAAAGGACAATGATTGTGTTTATTTTTTATTGTCTGTATGATGGTTTGATAAAATATAAACTGAATATCGAACAACCTAAATGATTTCTGCCTAAACAATTTTTTTTGCAAAATTAGCGATATATCAAAAATAAAACAAATAAAAGTTAATTTATCGCTATGTGTTCTCTTTAAACCCATGGGTATACTTGATAATATAAAATGACTAACATATCTCTGATTGATATATATTTCATAGTGACTGATTGAGATATAATAAAAAAATAACCTTCCCATTATAGGAAATTTAATAATTTTATATAAAAATAGATGTGCTGGATTTTCAAAAAAGTTGTAGATAATGAAATAAAGATAGAAAAAATACGTTATCAATTCAATGTGTAAATGATTGCCTAACAACTGGTTGAAAAACGTCATGAACATTTGACTCAATGATAAATTGTATTTGCTGACAAGGTCATTGTATCGACCATAGAACTTACGAAATGAAGAATTTATACGAGACTGCAGTTAACTTGTTTCTACAACTTGTTTGTCAATAATTTTCCTCGCTTCAGAAATCATATATATGTAGAGCATGTTTTTGCACATTGAATCAACTGAGAGATATAAACCCAGTATGCTGGTAATGTACATGATTTGCTGCATATATAATAAGCGAAGTTTTCAACTGAAAAGTTAAAGTCGTCACTATCTTAGAACTTCGTTGTTAGATCACCATTAATGTCTTGTTCAAGTAAAACACCAAATATGAAACAATTAAATTGGTCAGAATCTATATTATTTCTTATCTCAAGCTCACCGGGATATATCGTATCGAAACAAGGATGGAAATGACCATTGTTATTTGAAAATTCGTCGCCAATGTATATCTAAATATCGGGCTGAAGGTCACAGACAAAGTTGTTTTTTTTCTTTTCACAAATAATTTTTTTGCACAAATTCTTCCTCATCTGACTACAAAAATTGATCTGATAATAACGGGGTGTAATTGATAATCATGGGAATTCCAATTAATTGTTAGAAGACCTGGCTCAAAAACCATAAACTGAGTATAGACTTAAGTCAAAATTTAGATTTTGAATATTTTCATTATAATTTGATGAACATGCTTAAAAACTTCCAAGTTTGTTTAATATTTTTATACAAACGTAACTTGAAAATTTTGGATTATTTTGAAATTTATTTCAAAAGTTACACTGATTTGAAATTTTGACTTAAGGCTGTTCTCGGTTTATGGTTTTGGAACCTGGTCTCCAAAAATTATATAGATATCGCTAAGCAGAAACTCAAGCATATTTTAAATGTCAATCTCAGAGTTTTTGTTTGTACAACCAGAATGTTCATGAACAAAATAAATTCTTGGGTCTCTTCATATGTTGAAAACTACAAAAATTAAACCTCCACAGAAATTGGTGATTTCACAGTATTTCATTTGTCCAAAAAATGGAATCTGAACCGATTCTACATGAACATCGAACATTTTAGGAAAAAAATGCACGCTTCAACAAACCCGTTCATTTAGATAACATTGACAGACACCGATAACGCATATACTTCGTAGTGTAGTGGTTAATGCGGTCGGTCTTGTGCCAAATCCTGCGTTATGGAGAAAGTTCGAATCGTACGTGAAGCTTTCTTTTTTTTGTTTTTCTCATATCTTAAAAACATGATTGAGAAAATAAATTATTTAGAATTGAGAAATGTATTTCTCGGAGCGGAGAATTGACATCACCTTGTAGGCCTCCATTCTTTACAAGTTCTATTTTTTATTGAAAAAGCAGCTGTGAATATCAAAAAGCCTGGACTTGAATTTATTGAGATGGGATCACGAACCTATGAGGAGTATAATAATAATCTATTAACCGGTCAGACCCGCCATGGAGACCTATGTTTTCATCAGGTATTCAGAACTTTCTCTGGTATAATTCATTATGAAAACAAAAGTTTCACAATTGATATGAAATAATTCAATCAGAATATGGCCTTGCTAAAAAGATCATTTTAAGGACTGAAGAATTTACAAAAATGGCTCTTCTAACGAGGTCGCTGAAATCCCGGCAAAATCTTTATATATTCACTGATGGGCGAGTTGCATGTTCGAAACAGGTCATAAGTTGCAAATAAGTGGAGAGGCATAAACACAATGACCAGATGAGAAGCACGCTTTGCTTTTACATTTCACTGAACATTCAATAAAATTTTCACAATTGTTTAACAAAATATATCTTACTTTGAATCGTGCTCCCCGTTTGTTCTTATTATGAATCTGAGAAGAAGGTAATTTTTCTGTAGAATTATTTGAACAGTTAATATATATATCTACATTTATCAATGTCATTCCATGCATGATCATACGAATAAAATTGACATTCAATTTACATTGACATGCCGTTGGTCATATGATCTGGGTTTTTTGTGCATGGAAAGCAAACTACACGAGTTATTTGGAAAATTCCAGTTATGGCGTTGTATGACGACAGACGTCATAGATATGATATGTTGCATTTCAATAACAAAGTCTAAATTGTGTCAATAGTTTTTCCTTGTAACACAATTTAAAGTAAAATATAAAAATAAAAGAAAATAAAATGCCATTTTTTAAAAGCATCTTAGGGATTTGACATGAAGTCGATACGTGATCAAATGTACTACTAGTATTTGGGCGTTATAGAATGTGATTACGTGATCGACTTCATGTCATATCCCAATGAAACTCTAACAAGAAGCCCATGGGCCACATCGAACACCCGAGTATCATTGCCCATGCTGTTCATTACCAGATTTTCCCTTGCAATGCCCATTATTATACCTCATTATAATTATTCTTCATAACGCGTTATCTGATTGGTTCTGGATTATGACGTGATCGGGCTACAGAACTTCATATTTCACGGTCGTTGGCATGCTTTACCTCTTTGGATACCAATACCCGATTCAAACGACGAAAATTTGCTTATGTGTGCAAATTTACATATAAGTAAATCTACACACGTAAGTAAAAGATAATTTGCTACGTGTTCAGACGACATTTATGCACTTTTAGTATCCGCATATTTTCATATAAAAATAAGAAGATGACAGATTCAGAATTTTTGTAAATTTTTATAGAAAAAGGGCATTTCCTTGCTGTTTGGGTTTATTAAATTTTCGTTTAATTTTGGAAAATGTTTTCGCCTTGGTCCTAAAGACTGTGGAGGAGCTGTTGGGTCGAAAGAAGTAGGTTACTGTTGCCATTTAATGGTTGATGTCTTCAATAGAAATTGGACAATTGAAATCTTTTTTGTGTTGGGAAATCTATAGTACATCAAGATGCGAGACATTACAAAATATCCGCTTGGATATTATAAAACTAATCTCAGGTAAGTTTTGACTTTCAGTAAGGCGTGGCATTCTCAGCGCTGCGTAATTAGCGTCTGTCAAATGTCAAGCTCAAGTTCAGTTTATTTTACCCAGACCAACTTATTGGTACATAAGGTAATGTGCATAAATAACAAATATACATTATATACAATACAGTTATACGGTAACGAATATATTCTCACTGGTTAAGAAATCAATAACATCACGAACTTTAAATTTTTGTTGAAAACGATGAGACGACTTAAGCCCCACCTCTTTGCCGGATGAGACAATATCAAAATTATTGGTTATTCGAAACACTATTTGCCCAAACTTCTATTCAATGTATATTTCAAAAGTGAATGACAGCTGGGTAAATTTCAGATGCTAATTATGTAACGTCCAGAATGCTACGCTAGCTAAAAAGAAAAAAAAGCACATTGTTACTAAGTTAAGCTTTTAGTTTAATGAAACAGCAAGTTTTTTGTAAACCTCTTTACAAAGACATATTTATCTCAAAAGAATAAATTTGCATTTCAAACATCTGTATGTGTCGATTTTAATTTGTGTTTATTTAGAATTTCAAAGCCTCAAAACTAGTCCTACGTGGACGTTAAACAAAGGAAGAACTTGAAATAGCCTCAATACATGTACATTTCTTTTAACTGAAGTAAAAATAATTATGGTAAATTGGTTATAAGTACCTTTCACTTACAAGTGTTTGTGTAGGCGAAATACTAGGACAGGGGTTTGTTTAAGTATACACTTATACCCCTTAAGTGATTTCAGAAAGTGAAGATTCTTTAAGTATAAGTATTTTAGAAATAAAAAGAACCCTTATATTATAAGATGTCTTTTTCACATATATTAAAAATTTCCACAGAAAAATCCTTCGGCCCTAGACAAGAAATTGTTTTCAAGTATTTGATCACATGGTGTCAAGTACGTATCTGTTAAATTTTGTATAAATACATTTGTTAAATAGAAATATCATTCGGACAAAGTAAAGCTCTGCTTATAGAAGCGCACTAGAGATGGGGACTTTAAGACTAATTTATTTACTTTTCTCTATTTTTGAGACATTTGGTCAGCTTAATTCAAAAGATAGCGATGCTTTGCTATCTAAAAATGTATTTGCTGGTACCACATCTGGAAAAGTATCAAATGTTTTAAGGGACATCTTGAATCAGGAGAGCTTAGTTCGGTTTTCAATGGTACAAAAAATTCAGAGTTTGGTGTTGGATGCAGCAGACAGAAAAACTGATAAGGAATATATGAAAAAGAAACTTCATGACATAACAGAAGAGCTACAAAGCCTCCGCGTGAAGAATCGTCGAATGGACGACGAGAACGAAAGACTGCGCCAGGAACTGGAGGCATTGAGTGTTCAAAATAATCATACAATAGAATTATTAAAACCCGAATTACTTTTGCTCAAAAACCAAACTTTTCGTCTTCAGAAAGAAAATGACGTGGTAGCTACAGATACTATAGAAATCAACAAACAGCTCAGAGAGTTTAACAAAACATTTGATTTTTTAAAAATGAAAATGGAAGAAGTGAAGAAAGAGTTTCATCAAAATATCGAGGGTTTGAAGATGGAGGTCAAAGAAAACAAAAACAGTAATGAGGCACAAAAGATAGGGCTAGGTGATTTAGAAATTCTCTTTACAGAACATATTAAAATCTTTAATGAATCTAGGACTGCTTTCCAACAAGAGTTAGAAACTTTGAACAAACGGATGGAGAACACAGAGAAGCAAGATAACTTAAGTTCACGTGTACATGTTGTTGAAGACAGTTTACGACGATTTTCACTTTCTGTGGATGATCTTCGTGCAGCTCAAAACGTATCCAACAAACAACTGCTGAGTATTTCGACTGAAACTGGTGAGTGCATCTGGTGTAATACAAAGATACAATATATAAATGAAGGTAATATAATTCTTATTGTCAATTTTTTTTATTGATCATCATGTCACAAGGAGAGTAGATCAGGTTCCAGACTCCTTTGAAAATCTAAATTATTAAAGTCAGTTTTTAAATTGCTATCAAAAAGTTTCCAAGTCCCTTTAAAAAAAATACTATTAGGAATGGTCCACCTACATACCCCAAAATTATCAAACTTTAACTAAATATTTGCATTTATACTTAGAAAAGAAGAAATTTTGTATTTCAGTAATGTCGTTGATTTAAGTATTTTGCCTATCATCATTGTAACTATTGTATTCTTGTTATAACAATTTTAATAACTTTACTTAAATGAAACATTCAAATTATTATAAGGATATCACATGATGTTTTGGATGAGACTTTTAAACTGAGGTCTCCGAATAGAGTCAGAATAGGCGCTGACATGATAATGCTCAATGGCAGTAAATTCTGACCATATGTTTTAATTTGAAATCGTTCACTACAACATAGAGCCGAAAACATCATGAAATTTATCAAACAATCAATCAATCAAAATGATATTATTACAGAATTAACGAGAGACTGCAAGGACTTACATGAAATGGGTGTCAGAAAATCAGCTGTTTATGATATCTATCCCCGGGACAATTATGTTTCCAAGAAGAATCCAGTACAAGTCTATTGTGATATGTCAACAGCCGGAGGAGGTTGGACTGTAAGTACAGTAAAACCTGTCTTATCCGAGCACTACTGGTACCACATATAGAAAATTTAGACAATACCCAGAAATAAACAGTAAAAAAATATTTAAAGCTGGTTAAAGGTTAAATATTACAAATAGTAAGATTTCGGAATACACAACATCCGGATTATACAAGTTTCAATGTAAAAATAATAGTGGAATTTCTTGAATTTTCTAAGCAGTATAAATTCCGAGGTTTTTTTTCAGAATCAGACAACTGGGGGAACATGTATACAAGTATCTTTTCTCGATTTAGTTCCAAACACCCAGTCGGATAGTTATTTTTTTTTAAATGTGAAAAAAAATTGAACTCTTGAAAGGATGTGTTCACTTTAACAAAAGAATTGACCTATAGGAGAAAACAATTTCCCGGAAAAAGTGACATTTAAAAATTAATCTTTATTTGTTGTTTTTTACCGAATATATGTCTAAATTTTTTAAATTTGTATTTATATACCTAAAATTTAGTATTTACAAATTTACAATAAACCTCCAAAGTTGATCGAAACACCATTTTGTCCTTTAAAACGTTGATTTTTGCATGAATTTTGGCCTTGAAGTCCACCAGGGCAGGCCTGCCCCTAAAAAAAATTGTGATATTTTGATAGGTAAGGATGAAAGATATACTAGTAGTTTAAGATAAGGTTTTTTAGGGGCCCCCCTGCCCTAGGGTCGAAATTCACAAAAAATCTACAAAAAATTAGGAAACCAGATTTTCATAATCTGCTTTAAATTCATGCTAATTGTTGTTATAGTCAGACTAGCTCAGTTGATAAATGCGCTGACTTTTACACCTTTGAAACTCTCTTTTTAAAGTCGGGGCTTCGAATCCACCTGGTACAACACTAATAAAGTTTTAAATTTCGCCTTTTCAAAGACTATTTTAATTTTGTTTATAGACTTGTGTATTTTTCCTTCAATTATCTATCCCTTATGCATGCCCATTCTTGATATAAGAAACACTAAAGAGATATCAAATCCTAACAATCCAATGTACAGTTGTCAGTCAGGCAGAACAAACCTCAGTATAAGCACACTTTCTCCGAGGACAAGAATAACTCACTATGTGTTCCTCAATACGGGTATTCTTGGCAGCATTGAGCTGCGATGAATTTCAATTGTATATATTCCTTAGAATTTAATCACATTGATTTTGGCTACATATTTCAGTAAATGCACTCCCTTGGATTTCATTAAGGCCTTTATAATTTGCACACATTAATGACAAGATTTGTATATATCCACGGATAAATAGCCTAGACATATAAGAATTTCAGAGACATTAGACATTACCTTTATGCACAATTAGAAGTAAAGACAAATCAGTTATTACATTTGGAGATAACAAACTCAAAAATCAATAAAAAGGGTTCCTCCTATCTCTACTCACTGAAAATAAAGATTTAGGAAAAACAAATTGTTATATGTATTCAGCCTAATGTCATTAATCAGAACGGAAATCGACAAGCTTTTTGTAGAGAATAAACCCAAGCTCGGTCCTATAGGTCAGATCCCTATTTATAATGAAGTGATCCTTTAATATTGATGGATTAATTACGTGCTTTAAAAACAATTTAAGATTTACACTTTAAAATATATAATATGCAGGTGATACAGAATAGAATTGATGGCAAGGTAAATTTCAACAGAACCTGGATTCGGAGATGTGTCAACGAGCTACTGGATAGGTAATATTTAGTTTCCAAACTAAAATTATTCAAGACATAAATTTGTGAATAAATACAGTCTGCTCTCAACTTAATCTCCCTTAACTATGAGTATTTCAGGAAACCCATTTTGATTTTTTTTTTCAATGTAGATAAATTGAGTAACTACTTTCTAAATATAGAGCTTAATTATATTTTAAATAATTTAAATTTGCCATAGGAAATGACGTTATATATGAGTTGACAAAGGAGAACAGCAGTTCGCTGTATGTGAGCATTACAGCCCAGAATGGAACCTCATTCTTTATACAGTATGACACATTCTCTATAGCCGGAGAAAATGACGATTACAGATTGTATATTGCCGGAAATGCGAAAGGAACATTAGGTAAGTACAGTCTTTTTTCTATTTTAAAAAGGAAATCTATCTTAATGTAGAGAACTACTCAAGCGTAATAAAGAAAGAAAGAAGTCAGAGTAGTTCAGTTACAAAGTTTTATTTCCAAATAAGTGAGCAAGATGTCAAAAATCAACAATTAAACATGTCTTTACGAAACAATGTTTTGAAAGCGGTTTCAATAAGCATAATAATGTCATTCAGATTTAAAAATCTTAGTGATGTAGAAATGTTTGAAAAATACATGAGATCAAGATAACTTGTTTTGAACTTAATTTTACAGACGATAGAATAAGATACGGTACAGGAGGCGACAACATAAATGGGATGAAGTTCTCTACCTTTGACAAGGACAATGACCCCTCATCAGGACACTGTACAGATTCGATGGGTGTAGGTGGATGGTGGTTCAACCGGTGCAACGATGCCTATACCTCAACGGACAGTATCCACCTGGAAAGTGGAGTCAACCTTGGCATGGTACATTTATTGATGGATCAGATATTTCCAGTACAAGGATGATGATAAAAAAAAAAATGATTCAATGACAATCATCGAATTAAAAGTTTGTAGAATTGTTGCAAAGATATTTCAAGTCTTATTCTATGAAATTATGTAAAGCAGTATAACAATGTATAAATATACATTATTTTAACAGCGCAGACTACTAAATTCAATTAAATTAGTATTTTCTTGGATTTTATTCATGTAAGTTATGTTGTTGTGATATTGCTTTGGTTTAATGTTTGAAATATAATTTTAAATATACAAATTGCAAAGATCTAGATAACTCTTACGAATCCTCTGTTTTGGAGGTCTGTGTTTGCTCTGCTCCAATTATGTATTGTTTAAAGGGCTTATGAGCTTGAATAATGTTCATTGTCTCCACATATTACATTCTAATAAACTATGTTCTACTTATATTTATCAACCTTCAATTTTTTTTCACAAGTTTTAGACCCGTTAGTAAAATAATTGCCCATGTTGCTGTGCGTTGTGTTTTAACATATCAACTCCCACTCTTCCTCATCAATCATATACAATATAACAATTATCACATTTCCCTTTCACCGAAATTTCAGATTTTTATAATAATTATTATGTCCCCTTCGTTTAAGAATTCTAAAGTATTAAATATTTATGTATATGAAAACAAACAAATGCGATGGAAATGGAATATGATTTAGTGGGAAAGGGAAGTACCATTTCTGATGTTTTATCTGAGGTTTCCCCTGAAGAAAATTATAATGTCAATGTCAAAAAAAGTTTTTTTAATGACAAACAGCAACAAACAAGTTGGAATTGTAAGACAGACAGCTTGATCTAGAGAGATGGTAAGGGACATTTTTTAAAATCTTGGATTTCTTTATAGCTCATTTTGAAAAAAGTAAATCTTATTTAAAATAAAAAGCTTTACCAATTCACCTATTTTAATAAAATATTCCATATTTGACTTTCGAGAATTCATTGCTACGTGACATAGTAATTCAAAATCGAAGATAAACATATAGATAATTTTTGACTTAACCTTTGTAATATTTACGCTATTTTATTTACAATATGTTCGATTGGGATTGTCTTAATCCATAAGTCACAAAAATATACCCAAAGTATAGCAGATAAAATTTCTTTTGAAGATCAACAATTTTACGGTCTGCGCAATTACTCTTCTGTTTTCTATCAATGCAATGACGACTGGTTACAGCAAGTGTGATAAAGATTGCTCTTATGAAAAAAGTGTGTGTTCGATGGAGTGTCATGAGAAAAAGAACTCCGATAGAGAAGATTTTCAAAAATGTTCAAGTGAATGTGAAGATGAATATTCTGAATGTGCTATTAAATGTAACTGTACATCTTTCTGTTCTAAAGAAAATGACGCATGCGTATCTGGATGTAACATTCAGTCTTTCCAATTTGAATTGGATAAAGAGGAATGCCAAAAAGAATGTGAGTTCGACCACGGAGATTGTGAAGATATTTGTAGTTAATGCACGAAAATATTACTATTATGATTAAGATTATGTACTGCAATTAAACAAAATACAAGAAATTTGTCTGTCACATCTGTTTCATATTTGAATGCTTTGCTGATTATTAGCGAGAAAGCCCAAGTAAAAGCTAATCTGTACGACACACGAGATTATTTTGAGCTTTTCCATCGTCAGCATTCATTATTTATGTACATGTTACAATATTACATTATCATCTACATATGGCGATTAATTGTCTCCCCACTTACTTTCTAGTGACAAGCATATTCTGAGTACTTATTGTAAGTCCATTATTGATACACTGAAATGACGATGATATTTCTGTTATTTTCTGATCATGACAAGAAGCACACAACGGGTGTGACCGGTCGGTAGGGGATGCTCACTCCTCCATGGCAATTGATCCCGCTTATGATATTTTGTAGGTCCGTGTTTGCTCTGCTCTTATTTTGATTTGTTTTATGAACATTGATATTGAATACTGTTCGTTATCTCCATATCCTTCTTGTTAAACTCACATTTATTTTTATAAAAAACTGCTGCAGACTAATCTCTGTATATTAATGAAATAGGGATTTAAATAAGATCCTTTAATATTAGCATTTCGTAATTCTATTTAATTATTATTTTCTTATATGTGCAAAGTTTTTCGTCCTATCAATTTGATAACGACTGCTGCGTAGTTAAAAAAATACTGGTATTGTTTTTCGAAAATTATAGAAATCATCTATCTGTTGAGAAATTTATGAGTAAAGAACTGTAATTAAGATAAAAAATATATTCAATCAAGATAATTTTAATTATAAATTTTAAGAAATATTTTTATTTTACACATAATTACTCAGAAGTTAGTATCTAATATACTTGAATTTCTAATTGACAATATCTATGTATTTTGACTAAAACGGCACAACTGCTGATATAAATGCTAAATTATGCTACAAAGTTTCAATATTATGTTTGATTTATATACAGCTTCTAGGAGAGTATCACTCTTTGAGAACCATTTTAGATGTTAAAGAATAAAAGTTCAGTTTCGATGCCAGATTGTTTCTTAAATTTGCCTCCTACTATGGACTAGACTCGTTGTTAAGGAATGCTTTCAAGTTTCCTTATGATAGTCAGATGATTCTATTTTAATTCGATAAAATTCGATAACCTTGGAAATTTGACAGACCACTGACCTCCACGTGCTATTTTAAATGTTAATTAAGCCTGGTTGCAAACAGAAGATTGTGATTGGTTAGTTTATTCACAATGTCCCAGGAAAGCATTCACATTGTTAAGAAAAGTATATAGTGAAATAACATCGTTTACATTGAACTTACCTTGTTTGTGGCCATTTAAAATGGAATGGTTAAACTCATGTAAGGCATTAAATCCCACCTTATGGTGTTTCTTTAGGTCATTCTTTTTCTTTCATCTATTTACGCCTCGGTCCTTAACATAAAGAACTGAGTTCAGATGCTGATCATCTTAAACTGTTATCATTTGTATTGTACAACGTGGATCAAATATTTTTATTAATTTTTATTTTATTTTTTAAACATTATTTGTAATTCTTAATAAGGGATAAAAGTATTATAAAGCCTTCTTGAAAAACAACAAGATAAAATCCAAGAGTTTTTGTGTCTAAATTGAGATTTTATATGCATTGCATATAGGTTAATAAATGCTTGTAAATAATGATCATATGAATGTCAAAAACGTCACAACTCGCGGTAGCATTGAGAAAGGACACAAGCTCTGATATTAAAAAGAAGTTTTAAGCTAGTGCCAACAATATAAACGTAAATATAATTTCAAAATCTGTTTCTAAGTAAGCCAGAAGATTTAAGAAGTAGGAATAAATTGTAAAGAATCATAACATTTTAAATTCACAAACATAAACAAAACTTTCCCAGTGTCTTCGTAAAAAATATTAAACATGTTAAACACAGAGTGAAATACATGCATATTGAGAAAACGAACAGAATTCAAGCACAAATACTCATTCATACAATACAAATTAGGAGCACTGACACCAAACTCTAAAAAAGCTGAGGTTGGACCAGATGCCATGTAGGAGTGAAAAGTTTATTGCTTTAAAAATGGCCGAACACCTAGTATGAAAAAATGTCAGTCAGCATTTAATTTATTATTACCCGTATTTACTGTGTGATGATGTGTCGTCCATAATGCAGATAAATACTTTTGTCCCATCAACGTGATTTCACCTAGAAACCACTTTTTAGTGAAAGAAATCAATTTTTAGAGAGAAGGCGACTCTATAATACTGGCCATGCAACAAAGGGACATAACTCCAAGACAATTTTTTTCGTTATCACAACTAAATATTCTGTAGCTGTCTTTTTTTGTCGTAAGAATGATAAAGTGCATATAATTTCTTCTGCAGACAAAATCTGCATTTAAAATGTCACTATTTAGCGAGGACATGTTTTAATGAAGAATAAACGCATGCCAACAACGTTGAGGAAAAGTCTAATGCGGAACCCTTCAACATTTCAATAAGCCTTCCTATGAGAATATCAACTGCAGTGAAGGATATACTTCAGCAGTACTTATAAAAAATAATATCATTATTGATTTAAAAAAAATCAAAAAATAATTTTGCAATTAGATATGTATTTAAAAAAATCTTTACAATAAATCAACAATTTGCGTTTAAATGAATCCAAACGTTTATACAAACATTCCTCATGATAAAGTAAATACGTTGCCTTTTTGGATATATGTAAAACGCAAAACATATTTAATTATTGGTCATCTAAAACTAAATTTAAAAACTTCTTCTGAATATGTATGACATTTCCATGCAAAAACAGATCCTAGAGGTTCTCATACGTCAAAGGTCTTGTTAAAAGTCACCATTTTACAAGTCCTCTGATCTGATCAATGCAATACAATAACCTTGCCAGCAATTATAGTCTACCATTGAGTCAAATGCTTACTCATACTAATTGTTAGGTCATTTTACATAAACTAAATTGTCTATGGATTTCATCGTTTTTAGCCCGATCTTGACAATAAGCTCACGGAGGGTGTTACCAGTGGGTATGGGGAGTTCAATTCTAAATGACACCTGATCCCACATCTGATGTTTTAGGATTCCGTGTTTTCCCAGTTCCTGATATTGTTTAAATGGCTTTTGTGCTTGAATAATGTTCTTTTTATCAATACATATCATTTCATAAACTTTAGTGAACGGTTTTTATAACCATATATTTGACTTTCCCCTGTTTCAATTCCAGGAATCTTTCACTTGCCAATCTGTTTGATAATCTTATGTTACTTAACACGATATATTATTATAAGGAAAATTTTCAGATTTGTTAAAAGTTTAATTAATATCTTTTTAATAATATTTGAATATTTCTACATAAAATAAAAACACTCTTACGCAGCCATTAATTACGACAATTTAATATAGCAATTTTTTTTTCTAATCATAAATATTTATTTTAAGAATATTAGTTCGATATGACGTTTAAGCTTGAATTCTGTTCGTTATATTTATATATTTCAAACATCCCATTGAACTCGCTTTTTAAGCAATTCCTTTTTATACAGAATCATTTAAACTTCGGAAAACTGAGTCTTCCTAATTAGTACAAAGGAATCACCTGCATGACAGGGAGTGTTTTCTCCTCGTAGGCACTGCCTTTTTAATTTCCAGGAATCCATGTTTTATGTCCTCCTAACATATTTGTATTGTTTATAGATTTTCTGAGATGGAACACTTTTCTTTAACTTAACGTATTACATGTACAATTCTAGGACATCTAAGAGGATGAAATATCTATTTTTATACCCCCCTGCTTGAAAAGCGGGAAGGTATATAGTAATCGGTATTTCCGTCCGTCTGTCCGTCCGTCCGTCTGTTATGCTTTGGGGTACCCTTCTCTTATCCGTAACTCCTCTCATACCACTGAAGGAAATTTAATGAAACTTTCACAGAATCTTTATTACATATTGCCATTGTGCACCTTCTATTTTACTTTTTGATCTGACATATATTTTGGATTTTCCAGAGCAAAACATGGATACTGCCATTATATTCATATGGGAGGCGGGGGGTATCATTTAGTGAGCTCATTGCTCACAGTACCTCTAGTCATTAAACGAAAAGATCCAGCTTCTTTTTTTATGAATTACACCTAGAAGAGGGCATATAAAATTCTTAAAAGACTGGTTGACAGAATGGTCCCTTTATTCGGTTTTTATCAATTTCTTTTTGCAATTTTCCCCTAACAACCTCAGAATTCTCCTTATCACTCCTATGATTTCTAGGATATTGTTGATCTTCTTTTACTATAATTGTATTGATCTAAAAGCCAAATGTAAATTCTTGGATAAGTTTTGATTTTGCTAGAGTGTCATATCTTTGTAAGAATTGATTTAACTT
Organism: Saccostrea glomerata; assembly: GCA_003671525.1. Taxonomy (NCBI): domain Eukaryota; kingdom Metazoa; phylum Mollusca; class Bivalvia; order Ostreida; family Ostreidae; genus Saccostrea; species Saccostrea glomerata. Next base: position 507,649 of record PRKT01000202.1, read on the forward strand.
TACTCACTTCTAGCTGATGGACGCATTTTTAAGCTGTATTCTGTAAAACGGAACGAGACTGCGACCAAATAAAATTTTCTCCTTATGCTTTGGATTTGCAGATTTCTTGGGAGATAAAATTTAGCAAGAATTCAATTTAACCACCCACCATCACCCTAAAACTTTATTTAAAATCAGCTGTCCTAAATCAAAAACAAACTGTAATTTTTTTTGTGTTGTACATTTTTTATTTTTAGATTCTGTTTTTTATTTTACAACTAACATATGATATTCTAATAAAAACCCGTGTTTCAGTTTATAATTTTATCATCCCTGCTGTGTTTTATATTGTAGTTGTATCACTTTTTTTTCTCATGTTACACATGTATTTCTATTGGTGTGCGATTTTCTAACCCCACCTTTGCAAACTTATTGTCATCTATTCAGTCTTTTTGGTTAATCAATGTTTGATATTATTTTCATTGTCTGATCAAATATATTTGTAGTAAATGGAATAAATGACCTTTCTCTCAAAAATAAGTTGCTCTGTATTGAATTCTTCCAGTGCAAATGAACTTAGACTCAAAGGAGAACAAAACTGATTGTTTCATAATAACAAATAAAAGGTATATTATGGAAACAAAATATGGAATGAATTTCAAAGCATTTAGTTATAGAATAATTTGGATGACAAAAATACAATTCTTTGTTCCTGTAAGATGTTGTCTTATTTCATCATCATCAGTATTTGAAAATAAGTTGTTGAACAATGTTTGATCAAGAAGTGAATGGATGATCAAAAATATCTCTGTACCATCATCGCATACAAATAATTAACCATCTGGTTCGTTGACATATAAAGAAGGTAGTTACATGTATACCTTAGATAATCTCTGAACCTTTTATATCAGTACTGCACGTTGATGCAGTCTTTATTTAAGTTTTCTTTTACAGCTGTACTCTTTAAAACAGAATGAGACTACGACCAAATAAAATTTTCTCCTTATGTTTTGGGTTTGCAGATTTCTTAGGAGATTAATATGAATATAAATCAAACTCACTTTCTTAGCTTCTTAATAAACTGCTTTTTATTTATTCAGGAACTAACCTTCTCATAATGACCAGTTTTATTTGCATTTATTTGGTTGTACAATTTTTATGTTAGAAATTAAAAATCAAGCTAAAGTGAAATATCTTCTCGTGATACATGTAGAAAAAGTAACATTATTAATGTTTCATCTTAAAAACACACAAATTAATTACATTCCCATTAACATAATCTCAGTTTAACGTTAAATACTTAATGTTTCTCATACTTTATATAAACACCATCCAGCTAACGAACAGAAGGGGTAAGTGTCTATTTGCCACTTCTTAAAATCTTAATAGCTCACAAGAAAGAGCTATTTAACTGTCACGATATATAGCTTTTGTGAAACCTGTACAAAGACAGCTTTAAAAGGTACAAAATATTTATTTTAATTAAGGAATGGTCAATTCTCTTGTGATATATTTTTAAAAAAAAAAAAATTCTTTTTAATAAGTATTTTAATAATTAATTTGTTTATTGCATTTCATTGTCTGTTCATTTCAGAATATTAAAACATAGTCCTTTTTAAAAGATGAACACACTACTTATTTACGCTGTGATGTTTTCGTTTGTTGTCTACGCTATCAATAATAGATGTGCTAAAAACTGCTCACTTGAAAGAAAGGAGTGTTCGATTGAATGTCGAGAAAACAAGAACACCAAGAGAACAGATTTTCTGAAATGTTCACGTGAATGTAAAAGTGAATATTTTGAATGTGAACAAAAATGTGACTGTATCTCCCTATGCTCTAGAGAAAATCGAGCATGCGTAGCAGGATGTCGCAGTCAACCTTTCAAATATCGCTGGGATAGGCGAGAATGTTTGAAGGAGTGTGGTTACGATTTCAAAGACTGTAGAGATTATTGTAAAAATTAGATTTAAGTTACTGTAAAAATAGAATTGCAATTTGAGTATCTTAATTATATCTATTATCAACTTTCTGTGTTTTTCTATTGGATGAACGAAATATATATATGATATATGAATAATGGATATTCATTTTTATACCATGTAGAATACGTGATTTTAGTTTTGATTAGACAAATGAAAATGTAAACAAACTGAATAAACATAGAATCTGTTATTTAAGAAACCATTTTATTCATATTGCATCGCAACATTTTATTAAATGCTACAACCAACTCCCAAAAGTCTTTGAATAACTTAATCATAAACATATATTTGCTTTTTGGAAAAAAAATATATATCCCCCCCCCCCAGTCTCTTGTCACAGTTTGTGTCTTACAATCTTTAAATGTCCTGTTTTATATTATTTACTTTCTTTGTCTATAGCTATAAACACAATAAATAATTCACTTAAAAGTATACGTTGGGAGGCATTTTTTATCTGTGACTTTTTGCAATAATCGTGCACTTGAGTAATATTATGATTGCTGCTGAAATAAAAAACAATAACAAGGAATGCTGAATTATTAACATTTTTGTAACAAGTGATTGTGTCATTGGTCAGTAAGTAATTGAAATATTAGCATTTTTATTTGCGTATAATCCTTGAATTTGAATTTTGTTTTTTAAGATGGAATCTCACAGACACCTTTGAAATAATTAATGCCATTGCATAACATCATAAAAATATTTCTTATTGAAACTGACACATGAGAGAGATAAGAGGAAAAAAAGGAGATATAGAAACCTTAAACAATATCCAAAATTTCACCTAAAGAAAGAAATTTTCCATTAACAATTATCTTTATGAAAGAGCTGCCGGACTCTGACCTGTAAATATAACTTTACCGACCACGGGAAATCATGCTAAAATTTGTTCATTCACTTTTTGGATGACTAACTAAAGATTTTTCATGAACCTCTACATTGTTATATGTCACCTAAAGTTGATTTTTAGATTTTTGAAGTAAATACAAATGGTAATATTAATTGAATCCTTCTGATACTCTAAAATTTGACAGTTGTAACAATTGCGCCCCGTTTTTAGCAGACCTATTTTTGTATTCATATGAAGCAAAATTTGTGCAAAATCTTATGCGTGAAAAGAAGAAAACACTTGCTGTGGCCTTCAACTCAACATTTAGATATACTGACGACGCATTGTTAATTAAAAATGGTAATTTCTAAAACGAGGTAAATTGTTGACAAACAAATTGATGAAACAAAAATATCAACAGTCTCGATTAAAGTCATCATTTCGTAAATATTATGGTCGATACACTGACCTTGTCAGCAAATACAATTTTTCATACTATTTGTTCGTACATAATTTAAATACTGAATTGACGACGGATTTTCCATTATTTCCCGATCATGACAAGGATCACAATATATATCTTAATATTGAGATAAAGAACACCTTTCACCCAAAAGTCAATTTTAAAGATTCAAACCAGGATCAATGCAAACATGCAAACATAGATTCTCAAACCACCAAGAGCGGGATCAGGTACCATTGAAGAGTAAGCATCCTCGATCCACCGGCGTTGTGTTCTTTTTCATGCTCGGATAAGCAGACAATGATGAATCTAATTATAGTTTGTGTTTGTTGATAAGGTCATTGTGTCGACCATAGAACTTTCGAAATGTTGACTTCAAACGAGACTGCTTATATCCTTGTTACAAAATTTTTTCGGTTAAAAGCTTGCCTTGTTTTACAAATTATATCATGTAGAGCATGCGCTTACGTCTAATATCAACTGGAAGCCATAAATCCGGTATGAAGGTTATAAATGCTGTTATTTCTATATACGTAAGGAAAGTTGACAAATTAAGAGTAGATGTTATCACATTATCATCAAGATTTTAGGGTAAGCTCTTGCTTGTAATATAATATCCATATATGAAACAAACTGAGCCAGACTCTGTGGTGTCTAAAACAACTTGAAAAAATACAAAAGGCTGAAGAATATCAGATGAAATTTAGCAAGTGAAAATCTTGACAAATAGAGAGAAGAAATCGTCAAATTTTAGGTTTTCCCGAACAGTTAAGGAATACCTTACAAAAAAAATACACACAGGTCATTTCATTTAATGTACGCATTTTAAATATTCAAGTTATGTCATCTATATTTTTAATCTAAAATTTAAAGACAGTATCAAAAACACATAAATGACATATAATCTGTCTTATTTAAATATAGAGAACGCAATTCTTACAAAACATATCATTTATAGGTATGCCTTACTGTTGTTAGTTAGTACATTAGGGACTCAAACAGCAAAACAATCTTTTAAGATACATGCACTTTGAAAATAGATATTTCAAGAGCGAAGTATGCAACGAATAACACTTGTAGCATTACATTCCACAAGTTAAGGTTTCTAGAACTATGAAGACAATGTTCGGAAAACAGTTATGGCCTAGGCCTGTTAATGATGTTCTAGGGCATGTATAATTTTTCTAGAAGAATACTGTCAAACAACAAATTGAAAAGATGGAGTGAAATAATACCTCGTACGAAGTAGAATTAGACTGACAGTGTACATTCAATAAATAAATTATGGGATTTTCACTGTTGACTTTGAAATAGAATTTGTATTTTATGCAACTAGTTATAAGAAAATAGAATTTGAAAGTAAGAGAACCATTATATTGAACAGGGCCTACATCGATTGTTACCAGTTTATGTTACAGGGATGCTTACTCCTGCATGCCACCAGGTTATACTATGGTGTTTTAGGGATGCGCGATTCTTCCTTAATCGTTTTCACGTTAATTGCTCTTTGATTTATTTGATTATAAATACCACATTTTTATCCAGTTTGTGAATCGAGTATGTCTTTTATAGTTAGATTTAGGTTTATCTTCATATTCACCTAGAGTAAATTAGAATGAAAAAAATAATTATGCTTGTCATGTAATTATACGTGATAATTGTTCTAATTAAGCTATCTGTGGATTATGACAAGCTTTAAAGCCCTGAAAAATGTTTGCGGCAACGACTTTTGTCCTGTTTGACTGTATGTCAAATTGATAAATTGTATTCTTAGTAGAATTTGCGGTATATTCATCATTCTTGCTTACCACAGTTAGGAAAAAGACTTAAAATATTGGATACATATAAAATAAATGAGAATGTGTATCGTATACAGACCTGTCTTTAAAATATACATGGAATTTATTGTCGAAAGATAAACAGAAATCTTGAGGTAAAATCTAGGGAATCGGTTCAATTTAGTTAGAGAAAAGCACTGCCATTGCTCCGAATTTAGTTTGTAAATATGGAGCATGAACTCAGAAGCATGCAGACGTGGTAGAATTTGGAAAATAAGAGATTACTTTACGGAAATTTGAGACTTCATTATATTAATCTTGCAGAGCCCAATATACAGTGGCTTTGGTTAGGCTATATTTTCAAGCAACAACACCCACATCCAAAAATCGCAAAAGAACACAATATATGTTTAAATGACCGGTTGAGGTACATGTAAATGTAAACCAGAATTTGAAAAAGTACAACGAAGAAAGGAAGTAAAAAAAACTGTGTCCATTAACTAAAGATACAGATATATATAGACGACTTAATATTAATTAGAAAATAGTCACCTCCATTTATTTGTTGTTTCAATATATCCTGTTGAAGTCAAAATGAAGGAGAACTCATCGTCTGCAACAGCTGCTTCATATTTGGATTTTTTTACTGTCAAGAGAAGATAAGAACCAACTAACAAATAAGCGTTACGAGACGACTACAGTTTTTCAATTTTTTTTTTTTCCAAAAATAATAGATGAGAGCTATAATATACATATTTTCCCAATTTGAAAACGTTTGGAGTTCATGACCCATATTCTGATATTCAAATTTTAGTATCTGAAGTTATAGAACAATACCAGATTAAACATTTAAGTTTTATTTTAAGCGTCATATATAAGAGGTACAACTGTAGAATTTATAACCCAATTTTGACTCTATTTCAATGATTTAAATTTTTAATAACTTTTAGAGTTTCATAATACATTCAAGCTTTTTTCATACTTGATTAAATTGAATCTTTTGGATATAATATGTTGTTTAATAAAAAAAGTAATTACAAAAGTCTCCGAAATTTTTGACTCAGTTACGTAATTTGTATGCAGTCAAGTCTCCAAACATCAAAAGTGTTACAAAATAGGACTTTTATAAAAAATTATGCAATATATTAGGAAAAGGTGAAAAAATATTGTAAAAAAAGGAGCTGGATTGATGATAGGTGCAGTTTACCAAAATAGGATCTACAAAGTAATGAATTAATTTCATCAATTTTTTGCTTGTCTATTTAACGTCCTTTTTAGAGGTACTGCGCTTGTATTAAGACGTCACAACTTGCCATTAGATGATACAAAAAGGCCAAACACTAAGCACTTAGAGCCATTGAGCTGTGAGGGATATTTTCATGAGCATCTCCTATTATGAACTGCGATAATTGGATATCCTGCGGAGGACTGTTTTTCACGTCTCGTAGAGCCGACTTGATCCCTTGAAATTAGAATTATCCCACCCCCTTATTCTGCGATTTCCGAGCAAACTCTCTAATCACGTCTAGACATCTACCTTTGAAATCTTATCTTCAAAAGGAATCTTTTAATACAGATTTAGTAATAATTATTTAGACTAAATGGTATCTATCAACGAAAAATAATCAAGATATCTAATAAAAGAGTTATTGAACTTACATTGGTAAATATTGAACCCCGTTTGTTTTACTAATGCCATCTCAAGTTCGTATTAAGTATCAATACCTCATCCTCCTTTGCAAATTATATACATGTATTTCATAATTCTAATTAAGAATGAGCATTATTTTGACTCACCTTGGAAAAAAAAACATTTTCTTTGTAACGATCTCACTTTGGGAAAAATATAAAATGAATAATTTTCTATCTTTTCTTGGCTGCTTGATAACACAAAGTACAAGTATATTTTTATCGTGGTTTGAAAGGTACTTGGACACAGATATGAAGTCAATATTTTCTCTATAATATTACGACTTATATATTTTAATAGCATTTCACACAAAGATTAACTAAAAATCTTATTTCATTTAAAAGTTATTAAAACTTCAAATTTTTCGGCGGGTTTGATTGACACATGCTTGCACTTTCACAAATTTTAACCTTATTCTTAATCCTTAGGAAAAGTGGCAATCCTGTTGTGTATTAATGAGAAATATTAAAACTTTTATCCAGAAAAATAATTTTATTCAGAGTAAAAATGCAAAACTCCTTCACAAGTATCGTCATTCCGAACAAAGAGTTGCGTACAGGGTTAAGCAAATCGAGCACACTCGTGTTATGTACACAGTTTTTGTAAACAGGGCACGACTTCTGTTTTTGTTGATGTTTACAATTCACAGGGTGCGTTCAATCGTCACAGTCTGCTTATCACAACTGCACGGACTGACAATATATTGTGTGTTTGTTTTGCTTTCGAACATGACTACTCTGAAATTTCTGGATTATAGTATTAATATTTTTCATTTATACACAACGAGATTGCCACTTTTCTTAAGGATTTGGAATAAAATTAATTTGTAAAAGTGCAAGGATGTGTCAATCAAACCCGCCGAAAACTTTGAAATTTTAATATCTTTTATATGAAATAAGATTTTTAATTAATTTTTGTGTGAAATGCTATTAAAATATATAAGTCGTACTATTATAGAGAAAATAATAACTTCAAATCTGTGTCCAAGTACCTTTAAAAGCACTAGCCTTTCTCATTGCCATAGAATTATAAAAAAAAAACCAAGCATTAATAATCTTTAGATCAGGATATGGAAACAGGAAATATCCGTTTTAAAATTTACTATGTGACATTGAGTGTATAATTACGAGAGTTGTGAAATAATAATTATATCATGATTTAGGGTGTGAATTCATTGTACATCATAGTTTATTAATTTGTTTTGCATGATGTAAATATCCTGTAATATGAAATAAAGAAAAATTAAGAGATAGTTTTTATTTTTTGATATATAATGCTTGTAGTTCTATCTGTTATTTTTTTCCCTTTCAAAACTTTTCATTTCGAAGTGATTAACGTTAACCCAGATGAATTTTGATATAAAAATTTTAATATCTTAAAAATATTTATAGAAGTTAGAAGAATATTTTACTCAACTATCAAAGTGATGAAGGGACACTGATTATTAATATGACTAATTGAATTAAAATTATTTATGATTATACGACTAAAAATACATAAGGTCTCATGACACACATTCTTATAACAGTTATGAAAAGAATTTTTTGAAATATTTAATCGACATGATGATATCAAATGCGTAAAATGATATTTAAAACCGAATTAACAACATTTTTAAGTACCCTTACTTCACATTCAGAAAGCTCTAAACACTAACGGAAACTAGATATTGATACATTTGTATAGGAGAAAAATATCTAATATAAAGGTGTGCATATTGAAACTTTGTCATTAATTTGAAACACAGGGTACCTGCCTTATTTTTTCAGTAAAATTTTAAAAAGAAAATGTACTATTTATGTGCAGAAATCTCTACTTTTTATTTAAATTGGAAAAATTAATGAAAATAATACATATGAATTCAATTAATAATAATAATAATAATGATTGTTTTTATATAGCGCTTTTCTAGCATAAATGCTACTCAAAGCGCTTTACAATACATTATTACCCCAGCAGACCTTATTCTTGGTGAAATGTATGGAGATAACGAACAGTATTCAAGCTCAAATGTCCATAAAACAATACAAAGAGCAGAGCAAACACGGACCTCCGAAAGATTTGAATAAATATTGTTAATTGATGAAACGTCTTCAGTATTAAGGAACACCCTGAGGGTGTGACAGGTCGGCAGGAGATGCTCACGCCTCGAATTTCAGCTGATCCTACCTCTGATGTTTTGGAGGTCCCGTATTTGCTTCGCTCCAGTTTTGTTATTTGTAAATGACTTTGGAGCTCGAATACTGTTCGTTATCTCCACTGAATCAAAGACCACATATAGTGTTTTTTTCTTTTCTTTATAAGGTTTAGAATGAACCATATGGAGAGAACGAAAAGTATTTAAGATCAAAAGTCCATAAAACAATACGATATAAGGGCAGAGCAAACACACACCTCCAAAACTTTGGAGGTGGGATCAGGTGCCATGGAGGATTGAGCATCCCCCGCCGACCGGTCACGACCGCTGTGTCCTCCCTATTATGATTGGGAAACATTGGAAAACTCAATAATCATTTCAGTGTATACATAATTAGCATGAAAAACGTCAGTCAACATTTGACTCAATGAAAAATTGTATTTGCTGACAAGGTCATTGTTTCGTCCCTAGAACTTACGAATTCATGACTTCAAAAGAGACTGCTGATATTCTTGTTTCATCAACTTGTTTGTCAATGATTTACTTCGTTGTAGAAACTGATCATACATAGAGCATGCTCTTGCGTATCGAATCAACTGAGATACATCAAATCCGTATGCAGATGATGAAGATATATTGCTTTATAAGTAAGGGAAGTTGACGATAGAAAAGGTAAAGTCATCACGTTTATCATAGAGCTTAGTTGTTAGACAACCATTTACGTCTTTTTCAAATAAAGTATCCGAATATAAAACGGATGTTCAGAGTCTGTGGTTTCTTTTATCTCAAGCTCACCAGGGTATATCGTATGGACATAAGAATGGGAAAAAAAACTTTTTTCGGTAATAACCAATATTTGCCCCATAAATCAAACTTGGACGGTGAAATATTTAATAATGTCCTTAAAAAGGGGGAGATATGCTGACTTCAAATCACTGGATATTTTCATAAGCAGTGACGTCATATGTTTGTAATCAATAACGAAAATGATGAAAATTTAAAATTTCCATGATTTCTAGAGAAATATATATATCACGTCGATATTTTTAGTAAAAGTAACCGAGCGCAGGTCTGATCAGGCTCAATATTTTGATATTATGTGTAGAATGATAATAACAATGAAATATATAAATATTGTTCCTAAGCAAACTTGCGCTCTATAAATTTTAAAGCTAAAATTGTTAACATTTTGTCCATTTTGTCCTCTTTCTAAAAAATAATATAAAAATGGACTAGTTTGTGTCGTCATAAAAACAAACATTGTTAGTAAACAACTTTGAAAATATAATATGTTCTGTTAATTTATATTTCTCACACAATTTATAGAATTCAGCACATTTCAAGAATTTTTCAAAATTTGACTTTTGAGGAGGCAAAGATATGCAGTATACCGCATATAGTTTATACCAGTTTTAATTGACAATAAAATGCAATAAAATAAAGTTTACTTCATATGAAGAAAACATAGTTCTGCTAATAGCAGGTTGAAATTAGTACCTAAGAGAATTCGTCAGATTGTTAGAAGACTCCAAAACAATATAGATATTGTCAATCAGAAACCTAAGACTTAGTATCTTTTTAATATTAACCTTTTATTACTTAAGTGTACAAATAATAAACAATTTTACAATAGATGAATATTTTTATTTGATAAACTGATATTCTTTAGGGTTATAGAAATGTTCCTTACAACATACACATGTAATAATATAATACATGTAAGAAAAAACAAAACAAAAAGTTTTTGAAATTGGTCAAATACTTAGAATACTGCTTTATATAAATCTATATATATATATACCAGGGTTATATGAAAGATGTAACAAATCGGTGGAAATTTTTAATCATTCTAATAAAATGCTTCATATCTAAATTTGAAGCAAATTAAGCTCATTTAGTAGTACTCCAATTATATTGTATTTTTCGCTGCTTCTCACAATACAAAGATCGTATCTTGAAATGACCTTTAAAGTCTTTCGCTCAACATTCAATTTTTATTTACAAAATTTAGATTACACTTGTAACATTTTTCAACTTAACAGAAGGCTGGCAACAATTATTAATATAATAATTATGCACCTCATTTATTGTCATATCTTTACACATCAATGCAATAGAATTCAGTTTTGATTTTTCATACGAGAAACCACATTTCTGATCACATAGATATATGACTTTGATGGCTGAACTTTCTTCCTCGGTTTATGTATACGTTCACTTCACTTGGACGTTTTGCTACATTTTCGTTTTCTATGCTGTTTGTTTGTCTTTTTAAATCAGCATTTTTTTCTGCATTGTTTGTTGTCATATCGACACCCTCTTTTGCATCGCCTTATATCACGTTTCTTCACAAATGGACGTAAATCACATATTTTCCTACAACTGTAAACCTCCCTTCCACACGTGTAGGAACAGGAGCATTCTCTGGTGCACTCCTGGTGCTCCCCGCTACAGTCAGTCAGGCACTGCATTACTTTGATCTTACGCATCTGATTATTTATTTTTACCGCACGACACTCGGCCGAACATTTGTCTCTTTCATTGAAGCATTTCTTCTCACATTTTCTATATCTCTTCTCCGGGGATGCATGCAGTCCGATGTAGCAGATACAGAGGATAAAAAGTAAACCGAAGAAAAAGCCGTGAGACATGTCTAATCCGGAATGTAGATTTTGTATGTTGTGGTCTGAGTAATACCTATGCAATTAAAGAATCCTTAGAACTGATCAAAACTTACGAAAACATGCCCTTTATACTTTCCAAAAAATAAATTTAATTCAATTTCTTAATTTAAAATAATGATAATAGCGCAGGTCAATTTATGTTAAGTATAGGCAAGGCTAATTATAGTCACCACTATTTTTATCAAGTTCTCGACCTTGTGGTCACCATTAATTAACTTAATTAACTGCTGAAGAGAAATACACACAGAATAAACAATTAGCGTCCCCTTTCATTAATATAAATGACAAAATCATTTACTCAGGGCAAAGTATTTTAAAAAGAATATTCAATAGGTAGACACCAGGAACTAACTTCAACCAAAACAGAGCGAATGGTTCTTATCACATGGGGGTGGTTAAACAGAAGAATGCAGACATGAACAATTCATCCAAGTCCTCATCATTGGATAAAGCAAATTTTATCTGTTAATACATAATGAATATTCTCCTTAAAGAATCTAAAAATATTTTTGTTCTCGAAGTCCTTATCATGTACTGAATTGCTAACTGACCTTGAATTGCACATATGATTCGCTGTTACAGATTCCCTTTTGACCCTGAAAAAGGAAATTATCTCCATTATTATATTCAAATATATTGTAACCACAAATTACATATAAATATATTTATTTATGTCATTCTAAACAAAACAATAAAAAGTTAGATTTATAGGTTTTCTTCCCTGTATGCATACTAAGAGGATGCTGGTTAAATGGATCTTTATTTATAATGCCTTGAAGGAAAAGCAAAAGTACCGTGCTACAAATTTAAATAGATGAAACTTAAAGCATCAAATTTCGTAATTATTATGAGAAAAAAACAAAAATGATAATAATATATTTATTATAATTTGATATTCATTAAAAGATTATGTCTTTTACAAGTTTTAAATACCATAAAATTGTGATTTATCTCAGCTATATATATCCGATTTATTCTATAATAAATTTAAAAATTCAGTTTAACATCGTTTTTCTATCCCAAATTACACAAAACGTCTTGTCTTGTTCTTCATGACAAAATGTATTTTATTTCAGCAATTTTGAAGACTTGAATTAAGTCCGATTATGAATTCATAAAGAAAGTTTTATCGGGTATGGCAAGAATATATTTTGATGACTAATTTTGAGACTTTATCACGCGACGGATAATTGTAACTCTCATAAAAACGTATTATAAAATCACGTTTGGCAAAGTCATATACATGTACCCATTTAAGGGGATGAAGGACCTTCAGCTGAAAAAATACCTGTCATTTAATTTTTTTCATATTTTGTATATATCTTATTTAGTCCAAATCAATTTTAAGAACAGAAGTCAAGGACTTATCCCTGTTATAATGCATTTTTTTTCTCTTTAATCAGTGTCATGCTTTGCAATTATAAGTGGTTTCTGATTTCAATTAGACATTCAGAATATTATCATTTTAAAAAATCAGCGTATAGGAAACAACTTTCAAATACACATAATACTTACACATAATAAATTTGTTTTAAAACAACAGAAAGATGCATTTGCAAGTATCAGATATCAATCTATAAATTTCATATGCATTGATTTAGAATATTGTAGTGGGCAAATTGAAAAGCTTTTCAACACATCACTAAGACTTTTTTTAAATCTTGCTTTTCTTATATTGTTATGAAAAACATTATATAAAAAATATTTCCCAGTTTTAAATTGCCAAAAAAGACGGATGATACTTCAATAATATTTTTATTCTTAAATATATTTAAACAGACGTGTGTGCTATAGCCATTGCAACACAATAACGAAGGATTTATAGAAAATTGTTATTTTATGCTGTCTCTTTAAGATTTAAATAGATCACTATAAGTAGTGCTCCTCTAGGAAGTCAGGAGGGGGTTATGTTGGTGAAATTTAAGTGTTCTTTACGTTGGCAAATATTTAAAGGCCTTGTATAGAATCCGGAGAGTGTTTTAAACATTTGGTTGTACAAACGTTTTTTTTTTAAATGTTCAAGTCATTTTTACAAAATATGTCAGAATCCATAGTTTTAAAATATATCATGTTGTTGTTGAGGAAATTTAAAGTTTTATTATGTTCTTTTAATGATTATTATTATTGATGTTTGAGAAAATAATGGCATAAAAGTGATTATATTTTCTTTGTTTCGTAAATGTAAATAAAAAAATGAAACTATGATAGATATTTCCAGAACATAATGCAAAACAGTCATAGCATATTTTCCAATGATCCCCTAACGTATATTTGAGGATGCGTTTTACAATAAAATAACTTGCAAAATTAACATCTTTAAAGAGCGTTATCAATCATAATTTTGATACATTTAACATTTTTGCAATACACTTCATGCTTTATTTGATTGCTGCGAAATTGAATTATATAACACTTTTAAAAAAAAGCATGCTTTCATTTTGAATTATAAAACATATTCATTTCCAAATTTTTACACCAAACAAAGATAATTATATAAATTGAACACTTTTCAGTAAAAACTAGGCCAAACAGGGTGATATTGCTTGATTATTCATAAAAAAAGAATAAACTCCGGAGCATAAATTAATTTTTATATGCTATTGGATCTACAATGATGAAAATAAAATGAAAAAAAAAGTTATATCAATTTTAGCAACTACTTTCTCTCAAGCAATCTTAATTAGATTTAATATAATAGCTGATAAATTGTAATTATATATGATTTGTGGAAAACGTTTTATAATATAGGAACATATAAAATTGATTTTCCAAACAATTCTTCACAATTCTTACGTAATTAATAATATAAACAACATCAAGTGACTGAATAAATTGTACTTTTAAATCAAGCGTTAAATAACATCTAGAAGACCATATACCGATAAATTCAAATGAATTGATCAAAATATATAATGATCAATTATGTAAATTTTACTGATAATGTTGAAACCTATTGACATTTATAAAGTTAATAACTTACCATAACAGCATCTAAAATCGTGTCAACAGTTAAAGAAGATCATAATATCATAAAAAAGATTTACTTGTCAACTGCTTTTTACGTTGATTTGAAGTTATACTATTTCTTATAAAATATATTTTCAGATATAATTAAATGGAGAAATATAATAGCATTTTATAACTGACTACATGGTAAAAGTTAATTTCCTTGCCAACTTAATTTAGCATTTCCGTAGCTGTCATTTCTCATTTCCACAAGATAAATAATGAACTGCATATCACCTCTCCCTTCGACAAATGTCTGTAGCTGAAATGTCACTCACATTTAAGGAAACGTTTTCATTAAGAATGAATGTTTAAGTCATAAGCACTGAGAAAATGCAAGATCAACACCCTATAGCATGCTGACAAATTCAAATTTAATTCAAATCTGAGCTAAATTTTGTAGCTCCATCGTCTGTTTATAAGTGCAGGCGATTTAGTCAATTCTTTGACCCTTCCTGAATTCACTAGTGTCTCATATCAAAATATAGAAACAGTCATAGAGTTGGTTCAGAAATATGGTTTCAATTGTTTTTTTGAGAAAAGCAGACTTACAAGATGCTTTCCGTCTGATTCCGGTTCATCCATCAGAGAACCATTTCCTAGATTTTGTCGAGAGAGGATCAATTCTATTATGATGCTTCCTTAAAAATGGGTGCCTTAGCATCTTGTCAGCTTTTTGAGAGTTTTTCAACAACAGTTCAGTGGATTTTAAATTTAAAAGAATTCACATACAAGGGGTTTCACATTTGTTAGATGATTTCTTTTTTGTTGGGAAAGCTAAATCTGTAGTATGTTCACCAGTACTTAATAAATTTCTAAGTTTAGCAGATGCTTTAGGAGTCTCTATTAAAGAAGAAAATACACAAACACTATCTTTTTGCATTGTAATTAATGGAAATGAGATAGATGCAAAGGTCATGGAAGCACGCTTACCCAATGATTGTATTTCTTTAAATTAGGAAAGCATGTTAGGTGGTCTTTATTGTCTGGATTTCTTTTTAAAACTTCGATATGAATTTTTCATAACGTAGTTTCCATTGTTGAATAAAATATGGTTTAATTATTCCAAATAGTGTTTCTTTTATACTTAATCCTCCAATTACATTGTGATTATTCATATCTTCTTTAAAATGAAAAATGTTTTTACATGTTGTTTTTTTTTAATAAGCTAGCAAGTTGAATAAAAAGCGCACTTTTGATGGATTAAAATATTCGTAAAGTGAAACAGCACCTTAAATTTTCAAGTTTTAAAGCTTGAAATTACATGGTCTTGTGCCTTAAATGTGAATTCGAAAACAAATTTTTAACAAGGTAATTATTTTAACCCGAAAATGTGCAAAGTATTGACTGTAGATAAACTTATCGATACCTTTATAACCTCTGCTAATTATTTGTTTGTCAATGGCTTATTTTTTTTATACAGAATATTATTATAGGAATTGGATTACCTGTACGACAGACCCCCATATGCAACTGATAAAAGTATATTGGTGCAAAATTAAGTTAATAATAGAAAAGTCACCAATTTCTTCATAAATAAATGCAAAAATATAACTAGAGGTACTGTGAGCAATGAGCTCACTAAATGATACCCCCCGCCTCCCATATGAATATAATGGCAGTACACATATGATATTCTAATAAAAACCCGTGTTTCAAATTTATAATTTTATCATCCCTGCTGTGTTTTATATTGTAGTTGTATCACTTTTTTTTGTCATGTTACACATGTATTTCTATTGGTGTGCGATTTTCTAACCCCACCTTTGCAAACTTATTGTCATCTATTCAGTCTTTTTGGTTAATCAATGTTTGATATTATTTTCATTGTCTGATCAAATATATTTGTAGTAAATGGAATAAATGACCTTTCTCTCAAAAATAAGTTGCTCTGTATTGAATTCTTCCAGTGCAAATGAACTTAGACTCAAAGGAGAACAAAACTGATTGTTTCATAATAACAAATAAAAGGTATATTATGGAAACAAAATATGGAATGAATTTCAAAGCATTTAGTTATAGAATAATTTGGATGACAAAAATACAATTCTTTGTTCCTGTAAGATGTTGTCTTATTTCATCATCATCAGTATTTGAAAATAAGTTGTTGAACAATGTTTGATCAAGAAGTGAATGGATGATCAAAAATATCTCTGTACCATCATCGCATACAAATAATTAACCATCTGGTTCGTTGACATATAAAGAAGGTAGTTACATGTATACCTTAGATAATCTCTGAACCTTTTATATCAGTACTGCACGTTGATGCAGTCTTTATTTAAGTTTTCTTTTACAGCTGTACTCTTTAAAACAGAATGAGACTACGACCAAATAAAATTTTCTCCTTATGTTTTGGGTTTGCAGATTTCTTAGGAGATTAATATGAATATAAATCAAACTCACTTTCTTAGCTTCTTAATAAACTGCTTTTTATTTATTCAGGAACTAACCTTCTCATAATGACCAGTTTTATTTGCATTTATTTGGTTGTACAATTTTTATGTTAGAAATTAAAAATCAAGCTAAAGTGAAATATCTTCTCGTGATACATGTAGAAAAAGTAACATTATTAATGTTTCATCTTAAAAACACACAAATTAATTACATTCCCATTAACATAATCTCAGTTTAACGTTAAATACTTAATGTTTCTCATACTTTATATAAACACCATCCAGCTAACGAACAGAAGGGGTAAGTGTCTATTTGCCACTTCTTAAAATCTTAATAGCTCACAAGAAAGAGCTATTTAACTGTCACGATATATAGCTTTTGTGAAACCTGTACAAAGACAGCTTTAAAAGGTACAAAATATTTATTTTAATTAAGGAATGGTCAATTCTCTTGTGATATATTTTTACCATTTTTAAAGCAGACAGTTTGCTCTATATTTTTTTACGTCAAGTGCGGTATTATGACGTAACAATGGAGATATTCATGCTTATTCGTGGTACATATGTAATGTAGTTCATGAGAAAATAAACTGCATTTTATTTTGTAAAGAATCACAGGGGAAATTTTTTGGAAATGTAAATATTTTGAAATGAATAGCAAAGGCACTTTGAATTAGTATTTTAGTAAAATCTTTATTACTTTAGTTGAATACAATCAGCAGAATACTTTAAAGTTAACCACATTATTTAGTGACTTTAATTAGGTATCATTTGTTTTGTTCAGTATATCTAAATTATTGAGAGACATTGATTTTCTTTATTTGACAAATATTTTATTCGAAATTCAAACTATCTGCATATACAATATACTTTTGTGTTTATTTTTCATCCTACATCTAAATCATACGGTATAAAATTTAGATATTTTATTATCTATTTTATCGTATATGTAACGTTTGAATTATGCTGTTGTTTTATGGCCTTTGATATTTAATACTGTTTTTTATCTCCATCTCCTTTATTACCTTCTTTTTTCTTCTACTTGCAATTGGTCACGGTTGTTTAGATGTACATGTAGGATTGATGTGAGATTGATGTGTTCAGTTCTAGTTAACAATCATACTTAAGACATAAACATACTTTAGAAGTGACAATTACTTCGCCAAGTACCAGGTATTAGAAATGAAAATCGCGGGTCTATCGAATGAGACTTTAAAAACTGAGATTCTGTGCCACGTTGCATTGAAGAACGCTCACTGCTTAATGGCACTGTGTGCCTAGAAAAAGGTCTAAAGAAGTACATACATTTCATCGGTACATATCTTCACAAGTTATGAAACCACGGAAAATATGTACATAGCCAAGTGATGGATCTCATAAATAAAATACGGAAGTATCGAAAAAAAAAAAAACAAGGTACAGTTTCAATTTTAATTTTGCCATGTATTTCTATAAAATGCGAAAATGATGTTAGAAATTAAAATTCATCCTTTTTGAGATTAAATGCGGTAAAAACCTACAAATCATTTTTCTTTTATGACCACTTTAATGCTGATTGTGACGTCATGAAGTGGTGCATTCTCCCATATTGTCTTAAAAAGTTGCAGACGTCATCAATTTTCAGTGGAATTTTTTTTCAGAAAACATATAACACATGCATCGCCCACAAAATTTGTATACATTGAACCAATCTTCAAGTTACAAAGAACAAATGCATACGATAAATAATTCCTTTAATTCATGGTTAATGATACATCTTTCAGTTCGATATCGATGTTGCGAAAATCATGTAAGTATCTTGTCAGACTTAAAAGCAAGGTATCAAGGACATGCTGTACCCTCAAAATGAAAAAATAAAATAAGATAATCGCTATATACCTCCACTCGCTCTAATTACTACATGACATCCTCTTCTCACGGATACCATGTATCCTTTGAATAGGAGGTTGACTTATCTGCTGCGACAACTTCTGCATGGATCTTTCTAAATTGTTGAAATTGTGTGGAGGGGGGCTTTAATATTCCTTTTAAAAGTACCATATGTTTAATAGGATTCAGATCATGGGATTTGGCAGGCCAGTGCATCAAACAGATGCTTTTTGATCATCATTTAAACCATTCTTTGGTGTCTCACACGTAAGTATACCTTTCTATGAATGATTCAGGCTGTTTGGGATGATGCTGTATGTACTGCCATGAGCACCGATTTGATGTCATTTTATACCACTGAAGGTGCTGATTGAAATATTTTCAAAGTGGATTAGGACCTTGTATAACAATGTTTTAAGCTGGATTTGAGGCAAAGAAATGGTCTCAGACGAAGATCTAGATAACTTCCGGTTTGTTTAAATTTTGTCCAAAGCTTTCAACTGGTGATAATTTGACGATAAAAAAATGAAGCAAACCTTATAGAAAAATGTGTTTAAATGGATTTTTATACTTGTTGTTTATTTTTAAAAGTAATATCAAGGACAAATAAACACTAAAATAGATTGAATAAAACGTGTCGTAAGGATGATCCATATATCAACATTGCAACGGATCTCCGTCCTCATTCAATGGCCATTTTGTCCATGTTTTGTGTTCTTTAATTATACTAGTTGTTTAAAACTACTAATGGTCGCAAAATGAAGCTGAGTACAGAAAACACGTGTCGCAAAGTACAGCTTTATTGTTTTTCAGTTTCTTCACCTAAGACACTGGTTTTCATTGGAAAAAAATGATAGTTGATTTTCTTTCAACAGTTGTTGAGAAGACTCATGGGTAATAATAATTAAAAAAAAAAAATTACTATTCAATTTCTGTAGCTTTTGAATAATTACAACTTAGAAGTTTTGTTAAGTGTACACTCGTTTGACAATCCCATTCTTGCAAAGCAACCTGTTTCAGCAATTGTCATCTAAATCGATAGATTTAATCCCAATTAAGCAGCATTGGACAGATTGGATTGACATGATTTGCCAAAGACAATTGCATCCCCAGACTCTACAACAGCTGGCCAAATCTACATTTGGATTTAGAGAGTATTTAATATACCTTCATCAGCTGCATACGGAGTGTATATATCTCAGTTGATTCGATATGCAAGAGCATGCTCTCTACGTATGAACAATCTCTAAAACGAGGTCAATGTTGTAAAAACATGATAATATTGCAATTGTCAAATTTCATTTCTGGAAAAAAGGTATTTGAATGGTTTTAAATGGAAAAAAATGTTTTTCGTCGAATGTGATTACCGGAGAACCATTGAGTAGTAAGGGGGGTCTTTTTTGTGACAGTACCTACCGCAACGGCCTCTCTTTTATTGTATCACCCGGAGGATCTGGTCCCGACGTCCCGCAGTGGGATTTGCACCTGCGATGTAAGGGTCAACTTCTGGCCGCGCGGACGACTATTTTACATGTTACAGAGATGGAAATTATATCTTCTTTCAAATATTGACTTAAATTTAAAAAATATAGCAACGTATGGCTTAAGAGTAAACATTCATGCTACATAAATGTATCTTATTATTCTCATTATTCATGTCGTTTTCTTTGTGAAAGACAGATAAGTTTTACAAAAAACGTTGTCAAAGACAAATAAGTCTTACTAAGTGCTTTACTCGAAAGGTATAACGAACAATACATGTACTTTGACGCCAGACAGGATATCAAGGTTCTGTAACTCTTTATAAGGAAATTAACTATTTTCATGGAAGATAGCAATCATTTCCTAAATACATACATTAGGCTGTAATGCTACTTTTGAGAGAAAAAATGATTATTTCAAGTTTTGCTTTAGATAGTGTGAATTTAGATTAAATACACAGTCTTAATGATAAAGTGATAGCTTAGTATATCTACTTATCAAATTTTCTGTATTTTTTTCAAAACACTGCATGTATATTGTGTAACCGTAAATGAAACTTAATAAAATATATCTTTTAGTTCCATTTCTTGACCAGAGTGATGAACAATTTTTATACTCATCTACTATACACTGGTATATTTTCTTTTTGGCAACAACATTGTAAGGATGTGAATGTAAGATAAAAAGGGATGCGCATGTCTTTTCTTTCATGACTAGTGATTACTGTTCTTAAGAAAGCTGACTGGGGTTTTATTGAATGAAATCTACAATAAAAACATTCTTGAATTTTATACCATATGTAGCTTAGATCGGTTTCAGCATATTAGCCAAGTTAAAGGTAAATCTACTGTCTAGGTATTTTAGTGACCGTCTCACAATGGATACATATACTACAGGGTAATATCGGGAAATGCCGATTTTTCCTCTTCAAGACATATTTTACAGCAACTACAACGGCGTTCTTGCTCAAATTATAATATGTGATAATATTATATTGTAAATAATATGTAAGAAGCACAAAAATCTACGTCTGAATTCAAGAGAGGGCATCTCAAAATGTCAAAATTAGCGAAAATTTCCTCTCTCTTTTTTTTTTTTTTTTTTTTGCAACAAAAAATTAGGAAAATAATAGTGAGATTCTTAAAAGTCTATGTGTAAAATTTCAAAGGCTTTTACTGTATACTTTTTCTTTTATTTTTAATGACTCTTAAAGAATTTCTGTTAATCCTAAGTTTATAAACACACTTTTACGCATTTAATAATACTATCACTTGAAAAAATTCGCTTAAAGAATCATTTTTATAAAATTGTAATTAAGTATTTTAACCTAGCTGTGATTTTTACATTTGTTAAATTTTACTAATTTTATGAAAAATGTGCCTTAAAAGAATTAATAAGCTTTATTTTACTATAATACGCGAAGAATTGCGCAGTTGAAACCCCCTACACTGTTATTCGATCTTTCTGTTTTCTCCGATCTATTTGTCCCCAGCAAGGGGACATTGAATTTCAATCGTTTGTAAGTCCGTCAGTCAGTCTGTCTGTCTGTCAGAAAAACTTAACCTTCTTCATAAATTTTGAATGATAAAAGGTAGAACTTTTATTTTTCACATGTACATTACCACTAAGACACCAAAAGCAGGGACCACAATTCTTTGGATTTGCTTGTTTCATCTGATATTTATGGAAAGGGCATCAATTCCACACCATCTCTATAACGATACAAATTTATTTCTGAGTATGGGTGACTGCAGCAAAGTAAATTTTTCTTATCACTGAACTAACTAATTAGAATAACTTAATATAGCAAAGAATGGAGGCGTACAAGGCGAGGTCAGTCCCCCGCTCTGAAAAAAGACATTTCTCAATTCTAAAAGTAGTATTTGTTCAAAATTTTATGGTTTATATCATCGTTAACACATGAAATCCTGTATTTCATTGTTTTGATAATTTATTAATATTTTATTTTTCACTCATGGTTTTAAGACATTTGAAAACAAAAAAGAAAAAGCTTCACGTATGATTCGAACTCTCTCCATAGCGCAGGTTTGGTCCAAGACCAGCCGCTTTAACCACTACGCTACGAAGTATACGCATTATTAACGTCCATCAGTGTGATTTAAATGAACGGGTTTGTTGAAGCGTAATTTTTTTCAGATAAGTTCGATTTTCATATAGAATGGGTTCAGATTCCATTTTTTGGACAAATGAAATAGATTTCTTGAAGACTGTTCGTTTTCTCCATATCTTTCTTCCTATACAGTTTCTTTTTTACAATCATTTGCTTCTATACGGTGCTGTTTTTGGCTATTATTTTTGTCTGTGAGCGGCATACCAGATAAATTGACCTTAAACTGTGGTATTTTAAAAGTATTGGGTGATTATTACATTTAGATAGAATTCCTATTGTTAACCAAATTTCTGTATCATCAATACATCATTTTACTAAATTTTACTAAATAAATCATTTTTCTAAATAATCTTTAGGTTAATTCAATGTGAAGCTAAAATTCTACTTTTCATTTTTTTAAGAGTGTATTATAGCATTTCGAACTTTACAAATTAGTAAATGTACTTTTTTGTAACGTCTGTGGTTCATCACTTTACTCATTAAATGATAAATAATGTAGTTTTTTTATATCTGAAAAATAAAAAAAATCATTTCTATTCAGATTTATTTTCGTCTGAAATCATATTAACTTTCTAAGGATGGTCGATAAACTTTTATCTAATATAACATTTTTTCATAAATGTAGATTTTACACAAAAAGACATAACAAAGAAAATAATAATTGATAACAAAGATTAACAGAATATAAAATATGTGAAATTTACTGGCCTTTTGTGGGAAGGATTTCGATTATAAAAAAAGCAAAACATTTTCTAAAAGTTATCTTGCTATGGTCAAAAAAGAGAGGAAGAGAGGATAAGAAAAAAACCAATGTGAAAACAATTACCGTTTCAGTACAGATTTGATTTATAGAATTTATATAGCTATATTAGTTTGAAAAACACAAAATATATTTAAGCAAGACTTCATCCTTAAATGGCTAATGTCCATATATAGATCAGCAGTAATAATTCCTGGATTATCATTAAATCTTGGAGGCGGATGACATAAACCGTGCTAAGTTTTTGTCCATGTTTGTACATTGTCTATCGCCTGAAACACTTTATATAGCCTGAACAATCAGCATTTGTTTCTGCAGTTGTTGTTGTCGTGACGACAACGTCTTTGACAGCGTCTCATGTCTCTTTTCTTCTCAAACGGTGTCAATTCACAAGTTTTTTGACAATTCATGACCTCAGCAGCACACGTATAGGAACAAGCACACCCGTCTTCACAGCTCTGATAATCTGTTTGACATTCTGTGAGGCACTTAATTACTCTGAGTTTTCTTCTTAGATTTTTTATCTTTACCGTGCGACAATCGGCGGAGCAAGTGTCACTGTTAATAGAACACTTCTTTTCACATTGTTTATATGCCACTTCTGGTGATGCCAGCAGTTCCAAACAAAACATACAGAGGATCAAGACTAAAACATTGGGAAAGAAGCTTGTCATCTTTGTACATGTAGTTTACTTTAAACAACAAAACTTGAGATCATTCCTTGAAATTAATATGAATCCTATCCTCTTGAGCTTTATAAACCCTTTTTTATATACCTTTCAAAGAAGTGTAATTAATTGTCATTATCTTGCATCATCAAAAGGTTATCTATCAATTTCTGGTTAGAACTCGTTTATTTTTGCATTGATACTATTTTTGTCTAAGTCTTGTGGCCATCTTCTCGGGAAATTTGTCTCACGTGATTTTTATGAACGAAAGTAAACAAAGAATGATTTTGAACGTGGAATTCACATGATATACCATTAGCTGTGTATAATTAAAAACAAAGTGCTTAACAAACTTAATTGACTACCGTTCAACATCATTAACAGTAGATTTCTAATTTTATAAGCTAAGAGCAATGATAGGGTGAATCAAAAGAAAGACATCTTTTCAACAACAACAAAAAGGAAATTTTTACCGAGGGCTTATAATTAAATTTAAACAAACACTTAAAAAAACAAAAGAAAAAGAAATAAGGAAAAAAAACAGGAGCTCAAGAAATACAATTCTGTAAAGAATAGAATAATAAAAAAGAAAAGTATACTTTGATAAAAATATTGAAAAAAAAAATAGCAAAATGATTAACGGAGACATATGCATGTTCCTAAAAAGGATATTTTGCTAAACCAAAAAGAAAAATTCAATCAAGAATGAACAAAACACCAACTTGTGGGTCTAATAATCTACAGGACTGAGGAAAAAAGTTTCACTTGCCAACCCTGCTTTCATAACCATGTACTTAGTTTGTCCAAGAAAGTCGTAGAGAATATTTATAACACGTGAACATGCTTACCAAAATCTTGCATGCAAGACATAATATATTCAATGTTTGAAAATTGTGAATTCTAAAATATATAATCTTTCATATGAAAAATTTTAAAACTATTTTAAAGGTAACTTTTTCACTCGTCATTTTAAAAGACATTCTTGATTTAAATTCAATTGAACCATCCTATTTTCTTTTTTAAAAAAAATAATGAAAGGAAATGAAAAAAAAATCGGCAGCAGGGATCCTTGTAATGGTGCATAAGTAAGAGTGATTCGGCTCACAATCTCAGTGAGTGGCTATTCAATTAGTAATTTTTACCTTTCCTCAAAAATTGAAGTTACGCAAAACATACATATATGTTAGTCGAATCGGATTCAATGATATACCGATATATGGACGGTTCTAGTCCATATATTGGTCATTATTCATGTATGTTAATATTACAGCTTGAATTTATCCGCCCAGTTTACTGACATTGATTTGATTTTGGGACAGCAAATGAGAAATCAGGATTCACTGAGCAGATCTATTCTGGAAATTTCCTTATATAGCATATATCGCTGTTTACGAAAACATATAACATGTAATGAATATATTTATCGCAATTAGTGATACCACACACTATCATTTATCAATATCGAAAGAAAGAGGGCGTATAAGGCGTGTACAATCCCCGCTCTGAGACAAAATGTTTCTAAATTTTCAAAATTCACAGAAAAGTTATATTTTTCTAAAATCACGTAGAGATTGTTCTACACGAGTGTGATAGAGCAATTGCACTCATAGCAGAAGCAATTACGTCTATACTCCTATGAATGCAATTGACGACTACATGTTCATAGTGAGAGAGTGCAGTGGATATGCAAATATATGAAATTGTATTGACATCATATTTACATCGCTAATAACATTACGTTACAGACTCGAGATTCCTAGAATGCTCCGCCCGCTGAACACTTTGATTGATTAATATACTAATAAACGTTCATGAAGGATAAGCTCTGATTTCTCAGGGAGTAGTCTTCAGATGAGGGAAAAGTCTCTTCTCGGGGAAATAGGCAGTTTTATGGTATTAAATTTATACAAAGTAATAACAGCAGGGGTATAATAAAAAAAATTATCACACTTTAGCCATGGCCATAACTTATAAACAGTTAATGCCCGGGCTTTCAAACGTCATATATACATGTATATTCATTGTGACAAAACCTTTCAGTGGGTATACATATTTTTGATATTTTCACTTTGACCCTAGGGTTTGATTCGCGTTTTACATTTTTTTTTAACCTTTTCAATAGTTTTCGAGCAGTTAGAACTAAGGTTTTCATATTTCACTGATGTATTTCTTGTTAAAAGACCTACCTTTAGGTATCAACAATTTTGCCCTTAACCTTTTGAGTTTGACATGCATTTGAAAATCTTCTACCTTCACATAAGCTGTCATACCCAGGGATCAGTGTTTCACAATCACATCTTTTTTTATGTTGATTTTACAATGTAAAATTATTATTGAGGACATGTCCCATACCTATAAAATCTTTATATTTTAAAATTTAAAATTTGTGAATAAGGTTTGCTTTCGCTGTCCCTATATGTCCGCTTAAATTTTTTTTTTGAGAAAACATTTGATTCATATCCTGCTTTTTTATTATTTGAAATTGATACCCTTCGACTTTAATAATTGTTCTTTCGTCCAAAATAAAATCATTTGTAAACACAACTTTTTTGCCTTTCTTGAAACTTAAATTGAATTCCTTTTTTCCTAAATATGCTATACATTTAAAAAAAAGACCTTTTTAAGCTTTACACCAGTTTCAAGAAGAAGTATAAAACTTAATGATAATATTAGAGTTCTACATAATTAGATATATGCAATTCAAATTTCAATACTTGTATATGATTGTGAATTTGTAATTAACTATTCATACATACTTTGCATTGCCCAACTTTATAGAAATTTGAAATAGTGAGAGTTTTTATTTAAATCTTTTTATTCGTATATTTCTTTGCAGCGAACATTAACAAAACATTGGAGGACCTTGGTTCGGAAGTGAAACAAACTCAGTATAAGCAACTGCAGCTGTCCTCTACAGTGTCGTCTCTCGAGGTGTTCCGAATGAATTTGACCAATAACATATATGGTAAAACGTTTGATTACGTTGTTAAAAATTGAAAAAGTGAAATTTTTAAAAATAAAAATACAGTATAATTATATACAAGAAATTTTTCAAAATTATATGTCATTCTTGAATATTTATAACATCCGAAACAACCACAATGAATATGAATTATCATATATATATTTGATTTCGAAAATTCATTAAAATCCTTACAAAGATGTTCAACCAAGCCTCTTTGATTTTCAATACTCCTCACTAAGATATTAACAAAAGCGAAGGAAAACTTCAAGAGTACTCTGCAACAATATATTTAAGAAGAGGTGTAAATCGGATGTGGATACTGACTATGTTGCATGTCATCGAGCTGCTGACATTATTTATTGTACGTCCCTCGTATTCATTCAAATCCGGACTATATTATAAGACAATTATAGACTATTCACCTCGGTCAATATTGATATTTTTCTGGTGAATAACAAACCATATTCAACACCAAAAAGAGTCTATAATACGAATTTGAGCAACAAAACCACTACAATTTAAGGAAATTGCATATGAATCTGTCTTTGTGCTCTTGCAATTATTTGCTCTTCTCAGACCATTGCTGTTTTCCTCAAGTAGATCTTATTGTAAATTTTGTTTGCATGGTTTTAAGTTTTAATTCAAGTTTCATTTTCTGTTTGAATTTCAAACAAACGTGGATAACCACAATACTGATATTTAAAAAAAAATTGTTTAGATATTCTTACACGCTGTCGTTTTCACTATTTTTCAAAATATAGGGTGACTTTTGAGTACCAAGCTTTTTTACTGTCGGACGTCTCTTAAAAAGTGTAAACTACTCCCGAAATGATGTTTTATTATATACAGCTATGTGTCTTAAAATCAAGCATACATGATAAAATTATGTTAGTTGTTATAAAATTTATTGGCAAGGACGGTACCATTTTTGATGTCCATTATATAATTTTTTATCATTGAAATCCACCTACTCATTTGCCTATAATGCAGACATATGTTGCCGTAAATTTTACATATTTCAGTGATTATATCTTTGGGATTCGTAACGAGTTTTACAGCAGTTTTAATGAGGTGTTTAATTTCGAAAATTCACTCTAGTTTACTGATTCTTTACCAATCATTTATAATGCAGTGTCTGGAAAAGCCCTTATTTTCCAGCTATTCACAATGTGATGAAAAGTGGTCATATAAATTCATTAAAGGTTCAATAATGCGAAAAAGCCGAGTTTAATGTCATATATTATCTGCATTGCATGTCATACAGTTCAGGACATTATTTATTGAACAGCCCACGTACTATCTTAAATTTTACAGAACTTGATTCTTTAACTATGGTTTATAAATAACGCTTGGGTTTGACAAGGGAAATGTGTCTTTAAAGAATGTTTCATTTCATAAATAAATTTATCCCCATGTCTACACATTTATCCCGTGGATATGACTCATTGAATATGTTTTGAAATCCTACAATTAAGTGCAATTATTACGTCACAATGGTTTTGTGTTAGCATGATGAAGTAAATTAAAGCGGTGTACTATGTCATATAAAAACAATGTAAAACATTGGTTTAGAAGCATTGAACATTAGATAAAAATTATCGCCCATGATTTGAACATGTAGTTGGATATGACTTTCAAGTAATAATTCAATGTATACTAAGGCGGATATTCTTCAAATCAACTGTCTGTTTTCATCTGTTTATATTCCCGATGAAGTTTTAAAAAAAGGTTTAAGCTTAATAGTCTATTCAAGTAATACTTATAAGAGACAGGGCAAGCACGAACCTCTAAAACATAAGAGGTCAGGTCAAGTGGCATTAGATCTGACCCTGATTTGTATTGTTTGAATTGACAATTGAACTTGAATAGTTCTCCTTATCTTCAAATTGAATTTAAAACTTGTAGAGATCCACAAAGTGCTGGTGGAACGGTCAGAGAGAGAGAGAGAGAGAGAGAGAGAGAGAGAGAATGTGTCCAGATGTACAGTTGTGCAGTTAGTTTATTTAAATGATAAAATGTCTTTCTTTTGTTGTAAGTAAGGGAATTAATGTCGCAGATATTGCAGAAAAATACATAACCCTGCAAAATTTGCAAAAAGCGTGTGTACTGCGCAAAAAATTTAAGACATTTTGGAAGTTCAGGAACTCCTTGACGTTAATTCAAATACAAACAACCAAGGAAAGGCATTTTATTGTTTATATCTCCACCTGTTTGTAAAATAAATCAAAGTAAAATTAAATATGTTAAATATTGTATTGTTGATGAATAGGTCTTCGCATGCTTAACTGATGGAACAGCCAATGCTGAAGATATCTGTGCACGTGACTTGCTTAGTGTCGTTCATGCACGGATTAATGAGAAATAAAGGGAAAATATTCAGTGGAGTAAATATACAGTAATGATTTACAGAGAGACAGATCTTATAGACACATACAAATCCCAATAAGTGGTCTAGGTGTTCAAAATACATACATGCAACGTTGTTCTTGTTAGTGAGAATCTGAACCCTAACAATCAGAGGATGCTTTCGACAGCTCGGTATAATTTTTTTTATTGAATTGTATTTTGAAATTAACTGTTAATTAAGATTTAAAGTCATGTAATGTTAATAATTCGAGAGGGAATTCAAATTCAAAATCATTGACGTCAAAAGTTATGATGTTTAAAAGTCACAGAGCTAATTCAAACATATCTATTATTTTAGATTTTTTAGAATCGTTTATTTAAGAAATAACTGTCAAATTATTTGGTTTCATGGTCTGATCAATCGAGTGGATTGCTTGGTGATTTGCATAAATATAAAATCATCACGTAAGCCAATCGATTGATCATCGTCATGAAATAAATATCCGACATTTATTCATTATATTTACATGCTCTTGATTCCGCTAATTCACATGCAACAAACACTGCATTGTCCCGACCCACACGTAATTTCTTTTAACTGCGCCTATGCGCCTAACGATGAATCCATACATTTATGTAGAAATAAATAATTTTTTACTATTCGTATCTCGGACAAAGACATTGGAAATGTAAACACTGACGTTTCAGGCTACGATTTATAAACTTTTAATATCTTTCGTCTTTTATATTCATTATTAATTTTTATCATCTCAACTGACTGATAAAATTTTTATTGTAGCAGTCTACGAACTTTCAGATAACCAATCATAGGCCGTGTTCACATCTTGTTCAAAATTAAAAAAAATAACATTCCCACACCTAATTTGGGGAAAAACCAAAATATTTACCTGTAAAATGAGAAGAGCTGGAATAACATTTGACTTTTTTTCGTAAAGAAATGGATCAACACAGATAGAAAATATTTCTGAAAAGGTTAACGAGTAAGCAACAAGCCTGAAAATAAATCATATCTATTATTTATATAGAGGAAAATAAAACAAACATGATTTTATACACGTTTATTTTGATATTGGCGTTTGTTGGTCGTGGCATATTTAAAGCAGCAGGGGGTCGCCAAGCGTAAAAGGGCGAGCAGATGCTATTATATATGTATATGAATTCTTTCCCTAAATATCTTAAGAATTATTCATAAATATAGATCTATAGAACAAATTTTGAACTCGTCAATGCGAAATGAGGAAGGGTAAATAAAACGCTTTTGAATTGAGATATTTTTTTATATCAAGCTTCATTTTATTTTCCGAAACCCCCCCTAAAAAGTGAATTATTATTTTATGGAACTATAATATTTATGTGAGACATACAGAAAATCCGATTTAAAATCGCTCTTATGAGACTGAGGGTAACACAATATGCAAAATTTTATACAATGACACTAATTCAACAGACAGGTTAATCTTAAAAATCATTGTAATGAAGGGAAAAAACATTTTAAAGTATTAATTCTCTCGAGGAAATTCCGTCGAATTAGGTTGTAATTTAAAGCTGATACTTTACATAACAAAGACCAGACGACAAACAGGCAAAAAGTATGTGAAAATAATCTTATGGTGCTAAATGACAATTAAAACATAGCATAAACAATTTATATAACAGAGAACAGATGACCGGTTTATCTCAAGTCAGATCCTCTTATTCCATAATTAAGGCTAGGTTTCGAATGAATTATGTCATAATATTTTATTTCAAAAATGTGCTACAAACTCTTTTTGGCCAAAGTAAAAATACCCGTTTTTTAGCCGGGCTTATTGCTCAAAGAGCAATTGCCGGCTTATGTGATCCTGTTCAAGGCAGGATGTTGACCCCATAGTTGCCATTTTAAAGTTACGTGCAAAAATATAGTTCTTACTCTCAACCGCTTTTGAGATAATACAAACGCTAAATAAAGCAACAAAAATAAAACGAACATAGTTCATTAGCGTAAGGATTTTTGATAATCAGCGTTACCGTAGTTCTCTACACATACGAGGTAAAGCAGGAGAGGGAACCAGACTGACCTGTTTGTTTACATTCAGCTGGTGTACCAGATTAATTCTGATTCTGACAAAATCGGACCGTGGTATTAGGATTGAAAAACTCACTGTCGGTGTCTTATCATCATTTATATTGATAGTTAAAATGATTTTTTCATCAGAATATAACGTGCTTCATGTGAGAAATCCATTCTACTCTGTAAATGAGCCCGGCTCTCTGTACTTCTGAGTACTTTGATTTGTTCCGCTATGTACCCGTTAGAAAAGAGATTCAGATTGAATTTTCAAAGCATCTGCCGGAAAAAAAAATTTAACCACCTTCCTAACATAAAATTTTTAAATAGTGCTTTCAGTAGGGGAAACAGAGTTAATCATAATGATTCAAAACTTAAGTCTTTATTTTTTTAACTTGTTCTTTGGAGTTCAAGGAGTTCCTTGGATCTCTCATAATTTTTAGTTGGATATGATTTTATCTAACAAGCTTTGTGTTAACTTATAAAAACACGCAACGAGTTGGATAAAAGTCATATCCACCTGCACATCATGAGAGATTCTTTTTATCCCATGTTTAATACTTCCCAACCAATGTTTTTTACTGTTTTAAGTAGGAATCCGCTTTATTTAACTTCATCTAACTAAAGCAAAAACCATGTGATGTCACAACTGCACTTAGCTGTGGGATATGAAAAATACCCAATGAATCTTATCCACAGGATGAAGAGGTGTATGCGGAATGAATAATTTAATTTAATACAATATGTAATCTTTGAGACAAGGTCTTTCTTAAGATAGCAACGTCCTTGACCCTTTGATTTTGACCCCGGAGTTTGACATACCTTTAAAAACGTTCACCTTGACCATAATTTTTGAAGAAAATGTGATACTGTTTTATATTTCACATTTATATTTCTTGTGAGAAAGCCTTACTTTGGGTATCAATATGTTTGATATGCATTTGAGAAGATTTTACCCTTGCTAATTCTTCATACCGGGGCATCAGTGTTTTACAAACACATCTTGTTTTCAATTATTTTTTATTTAATATATCTAATATACAACATTTTGGCATGATCACTACTGAAAAGACATAATTTGTCAAAATTCGCACCTGGCGCATCAGATGTAGTGCCGAATATGATTTACATTTGAAGTCGTAGCTCTAATACTAGTATTTAAATTGAAGTACTTCCAATGTATTTTGTATATGAATAAGAGAAAATGACGATAATTTTCTAAGAACCTACCCTTCATTCAGATTGATAATATACCTAAAACAAGGAACAGAATGAATATAATCTGTTTTCCTCCGACGAACTTTTATTCTGCGCATGTCATGCATCAGAACAGGGTAAAGTTTATAAACAGTGTTTAAATGACTCAAATCTTTCAATATCATTACGTTTTCTGACTTTCAAGATGTTGAAAACATTGGTCTTTACATTATTATGTTGTCTCATACAAACACATGGATATTCCGAACTCACGGATAACACCAAAAATAGTTCCTCACTACTGGACATCAGTGATCTGGACTCCAAAAATACGGACGTCTTCCGACAGTTACTAAACCAAGAAACAATCATTAGAATGTCACTGGTGAAGAACGTTCACGCTTTCATGAAGGACATGCTGGATCTGAAGAAAAGTATAGAGAAATTGGAAACATCTCAGCAAAAATCAGATGCAGAAATGGTCATCTTAAAACAGGAAGTGAATAATTTAAAAAGAGAAAACCAAAGACTTGCACTAGAAAACACTCTATGAAGAAACCTTCAATGCTACTCTGGAAAACTTTACCAAAGTGGACGAATATATTCGACAAGTTGTGGAGCATCTGGAGGAGAAAAGAGAAGATTTTGAGACAAACACTACATCAGTACTGGCGGATCTCAAAATCGAGGTTCGGTACTTGTCAGTTACTCTTCTGGATTTGAATAAACACTTTTTAGAAATTGATAAGCGTATTTTTGATAGAATTCAGGAAAGATATGAACAGTTATCGTTAACACTTAACACTTCTGTAGAAGACCTGACCAATGATATAATGGCAGCAAATAACACGATGCTTAAATCCGTGTCCGACCTAAAAGATTCACAAAGAAGCATTGAAAATTCTATCACTAGTAAGTAACGGTCTTCTTTTTCTTTATTTGAAATCAAAGGAAGAGATATTTTTATAATTGGATCTTGAAGAAAATAAAACATTTTCGATGACTTCTTTAACTGATTTTTTCGTGAGATACCCCCTAGGTCAATGTGATAAGGATATTCCTCATTTTAAAAAATGTAGTGTTTTCATTTTAAAGAAAATATAGTGTTCTTATAACAACAGAGAACACTTAATTTAAAAAGAATAGATCTGAAATTATTTATATAAATATGGTCTCTAATCATATGTCTACTTTCTATCGTGATACATTTTATACCCCCATAATCGAAGATTCAAGGGTATATATAGTTTTTACCTTTCTGTCGTGTAATTGTTTGCTGTTCGTCCGTAAAATATCTTTAACCTTGTTTATAAGTAATGAGTGGGTGTGACCGTGGCTTTAACATTTCTCTTGTATGTTTCTGGTGACAAGACCTCTATCACTTGGAGTTTGACAAAATTTTATAATACAGATATGGATGGCAAAGTTATAGTTCCCCGAGAGGGGAAACTATTTCCCGAGGCAGCTCAGCCGACGAGAGAAATAGTGTCCTGTCGAGGGAAACCATAAATTTGCTATTTCTCGAGTTTTCATTCCATGTCTGTTTTATTATACCGAAACAATCACAGGCGAAATATTTTTCTTTTTTCATTAGTTAATCTGACATTAAAAAAACACTATAGAGGCATAATCACAAACATGCTGTTTAAAACTAATGCATCGTGTCTGAGATTTAAAAAGTATTTTCACTGACATTTCGAAAAATTATCGCTGTCTTCATTTTACAAGAATTCAAGTATGATTTTTTGACATTTCATTTAAGAAATAAACAACTTTATTCAGTGAACATGGCGTTATGAATAGCAATTGCTCTGCTGGCATATTCCACAGGTGAATAGTCTATAATTGTCTTATAATATAGTCCGGATTTGAATGAATACGAGGGACGTACAATAAATAATGTCAGCAGCTCGATGACATGCAACATAGAAATCATATGACATTAACCTTGGTTTTTCTAATTATTAAATCTTTAAGTAGTTGATTACAGTTTAAATGAGCACTTTTCATCACATAATTCCATTGTGAGAAGCTGGAAAACAATGGCTACACGAGACACTGCATTTAAAATGAATAGTCGAGAATCAGTAAGTTAGAGTGAAATTTAACGCTTCATTATAGCTGTTGTAAAACTTGCTAAGAATCCCAACGGTATATTAACTGAAATATGTGAAATTTACAGCAACCAATGCCTGTTTTAAACACACATGAGCAGGTGGATTTCAATGAAGAAAAATGATATAATAGGCATCAAAATGGGTACCGTCCTTGGCTACAAGGTCATACAAAAACCAATGTATATTTGCGAAAATTCAACAAATTATCACTGCGTATGTTTGATTAGCTTTAAGACACATAGCAAATTTGATAGACATCATTTTGGGGGTAGTTCACAATGTTTTAGAGGAATATTTGATAGTAAAAAAAGTTTGATACTCAAAGGTCATCCAATATTTTGAAAAATGAGTGAAAACGACAGCGTGTACTTGTATCTCACCAGGATATATCGTATCGATATAGGAATGGCAATAACCATTTTTTTATTGACAATACGTATACGTCATCAGTATATCTTATTGTCGAGTGGAAGGCTACATCAAGTGCTTTTATCTTTTCACGTATTAGATTTTTTGACAAATTCTGCTTCATATAATACAAACATAGGTCTGCTTAAAATCACACTTAGACATTCCATTCTGGCATTGTTATTTATACAAATTAAAAGGTTTCCTGTATTGTTGTGTACGCAAATATACTGTCCATATACAGGCTTTACTCTTCCTGTAGTACCAAGGTAAAAATAATTTTAATAGGACTTTATCCAAGATTAATAAATCTATTTAAGAATACTTACGATGAAAAGTATAGGGGCAAATTTTTCTGAATGTATTTTCGCTTTTCTCCTACAGTAGCAATTTTTTTTTTACAATTTTCAAATAGATGATAAAGTATCAAAGTTTGATTTGGATATATTTAAGAAAGGGCTTATTTCACTTTGAAATTACATTAAAAATTTTGGTATGAAGTTATCATTTTATTACATCGAACACAAAAGATTGTTGAAAGGTCTCTACTATAAAGTTCAAATCTGTTAATTGTAAAATTGTAAATACAAAAAGAAAAGAAGAAAAGAAAAAAGTAATATTCGAGATTTTAAATGACAAAAATCATTGTGCACTTAATTTTGAGACAGCGTTGTATTCAATATAATTATATAAAGTAAATATCGCTTATAGGTAACCTAAAAGAGAAGAGAAAAACAATTTAATTAGATATACTTTAATCTAACCGAGTGTTCTTAACAAGTCTCACTACATTGCTCAGCATCAAAGTAACATTCAGCAAAACATTCCCTCCTGTCGTGTTTCGTCTTAAATGTGTGGATCTTACAGCTACCCTTACAGGCCCTCAGCTTCTGTGCACATCGATCTCCGCAAGCGCATTCCTTCTCACAGGCTTCTGTTTCCACTTTACATTCACCCAGGCATTTTATTACTTCCGGTCTGTTAAAATCGTCTTCTCCCATTCGGCACTCGTTTGAGCATTCTAACTTTTCCATCGTGCAGTCTCGGTTACATTTCACAGTGACGGCAACCGATGATGTTTTACTTGCAGTTGTAAAAGTAAGGAGCATTGCTACCATTGGAATAAAAATGTTTAAGTGGTACATTTTCTCTATTTTTCTCTTTGAGTCAATGAGAAATAAATAACGGTTTAAATCGGTATTAAGCTGGTGCGCTTTAAGATGAGAGTTTTTAGGTCCATATATACCAGAAATATTATTGCCCAGGGTAAGCATCATTTGCTGATTAATCATCTTTGGTGCTTTTAAATTATAAATGACGCATTAAGATAGTTATATGTTACATTTAAGTATGATAAATCAAAACGTTTGTGATATTTTGAAATCGATAATCTGAAATATAAAAACATAAAAGAAATTCTTATTCAAATATAATTTTTCTACAACAAAGATATCTAAAGTCTTTTGAGCCTCTTCCATAAAATGTTTTATTAAAATTGAAATTTAAAACTAATTCTGTTTAAAATAGTCACCTATTATAGTTTTAAAAATATATGCTGAAAAAAATACGGAAAAGAGTCAAAATGTTTTTGTATTCAATCAGAATAATTTTTAACGAGAAATTGTAAAGATAACCAGTTAAAATATATGGAGAAGAAAATCAGTATTTGAGTTCAAAAGTCCATTAAACTTAAACTTAAAATAAGAGCAGAGCAAACACGGATCTCCAAAAATCAGAGTTGAGATCATGTGTCATAGAGGAGTGTGCATTATCTGCCAACCGGTCGCATCCGCCGTGTGCTCCTTGTTATGATTGGAATATAACGAAAAGAAAATCTGTGGATAACTCAGTTTGTAAATAATGTCCTAACAATGAATATGACAAAGTCAGTCAACAGTTGACTTGATAAATTGAGATTGATGAAAAGGTTATTGAAAAATTACAAAATGATGACTGTAAACGAGACTGCTGATATTTATTTTTATCTTTTCAACTTGATTGTAAATTATTTACCTCGTTTGACAACCTGCTCAGACGTAGAATGCGCTTTTTCATATCGAAACACTGAGAGATGTTAACTCAGTATGCAGGTGACATATTGTGATTCATAAGTTTAAGTTGACTTTTAAAAAGTAAAGTCATCGCGTTTATAATAAAACTTTTTTGTTAGATTACCATTACCGTCTCTCTTTAATAAAAGAACTAAATATGAAACAAATGTGTCAGATTTGTCAGATCAGAAATGTTTCTTTTTTCAAGCTAACTGGGATGTATTATGTATACATTAGAATTGGAAAAAAAACAATTGTTAATTGACAATACGTCGTCGCAATATGAAACATATGGAGATAACAAATAGTATTTAAAATCAATAAAAATCTATAAGTGTATAAAACTATTCAAAAAAGGAGCTGAGCAAACACAGACCTCCAAATATCAGAGGTGGGTTCAGGTGCCATGGAGGAGTGAGCATCCCCTGCCGACCTGTCACACTCGCCCTGTGCCCCTTGTCATGATCGAAAAATAACGGAAAAATCCGTTGTCAATCCAGTATATAGATTTTTTTGTTGCTGATATTTTTGTTTCATCAACTTTTTTTTATATATTTGAAATACGGTATTTTGAACTATACAATACCTCCAACCGATCAACACTAAACTCATAAAAAGTTTAATACTATAGCTAGAAATATTTGATTGCTTATTTTGATTTTTTTCATACCCTAAATATGGTATTTTCTTAGTGCAAAAAGGTCACAAAATGATTATGCATATTAATAATGATAAAGATTTAAAGGATTACTCTAATATTAAGTCTAAGATTAACAATTCATGACCCCGATATTGAGTCATGCTATATGTCTTATTTAAAATGATACTTCAGGGAAAAAAAACCCTTGGTTTGACTGATTTCAAGGGTGACATATCTTAATAAAACTCGAAAAGTGGAGTATGAAAATTGGTACTTTTTTATACTCTTTAAGTAAAATAAAAGAAGAACTTGAAGCTTTGTAAAATTAAGTATAAAAGACTATTGTTAAAAAAGGTGCAACTTGCACATATAATCGATCACATGATTGATATCTACTGCAGCCTTCAACGCCTTTCCGCGGTTGATATTGTTCACTGAAAACAGAGGAAAAATGTTATATTGTTGACAAAAGTATAGTTATTACACAATGCATAAATATGAGTATGTATATATATGTTTTCGATTTGGTTGTCTGTTTTTCGAATAGCACTAACTTGTCATGGAATTGAGGCATGATTTGTGTGTTTAATAAGGCTTATATTAACCTTGAAGAAGACAAAATGACCCAAAATGACATAATTAATTTAGATTGATTCAAAATACTCACGTTGCTGACAGAAATTGCCCCGAATTTTTTAGCATTATTTAATTTTCTAATCATACAAATTTTCTCAAAATACGTTGTCCTTTTAAGAAAAGAAGTTAATGTTTTTTTTACAGAGTAGCTTGTGAAACATATGGAGATAAGGTACGGTTTTCAAGATCAAAAGTCCATAAAACAATACAAAACAGGAGCACGTACTTTAAAATTCCAACAGCTTAAAAAACGTATACGACTTTTCAACTCTATACACAACCATTCCCAACGATATATTGATTAAAGTTCAGGTTTTTAATGGCATTAACGGCTGCTTTTTAAATGAAAATGGAATTAGTAAAATAACTTACCTTGTCATTGTTCATTTGTAAATCAATTTTTTAAAAGCATTCTGATTGTATCCACCACAAGTACTCTGAAATTGACAACTAAAATATTCTTGAGCTTCTGATTGATAATATCTATGAGGTTTTGGGAGACCAGGTCTTCCAACAATAATTTTTTTTTCAATGGGTTCTTATTGCGCGCCGTTATTAGCAGACCTATTTTTGTATTCATATGATGCAGAATGTGTCTAAAATATTATACGTGAAAAGTAGAAAACACTTCCAGAGGCCTTCAAATCGACATTTAGATGCATTGACAACATATTGTTCATAAACAATTGTTATTTCCATTCGCATGTCGATACGATAATATATCCTGGTGAGATAAAAGATACAACATAGTCTGCCACATTTGTTTCACATTTGTATATTTTACTTGAAAAAAGGCGTATATATATATATATATTATTATAACAGTAACTTGATCCGAAGGGTCGTATCACGTCGAGTTGACAGGCGCGGATCATCAGATCTAACGAGACGCGAAGCGTCGAGTTTGATCTGATGATCCGCGCCTGTCAACGAGACGTGATACGGCTCTTCGGATCAAGTTACTGTTACAATGATAAATTTATTATATACCCCCTTATAACTAGCTAAATATAGCAGAATAAAACTTTAGAGATCAATTGTATAATATTTATCCATAAAACAAAGCATAATAACAAGGGACTTTTTAACGCGCAAGAAAAATAACGTCATGTTTTTGCGTACTACGTCATCAGTTTCAGAGAGTGGTGATATGGATTCAGAAAACCACAGTGGGGTGATCCGGAAAAT
This sequence comes from Saccostrea glomerata, assembly GCA_003671525.1. Taxonomy (NCBI): domain Eukaryota; kingdom Metazoa; phylum Mollusca; class Bivalvia; order Ostreida; family Ostreidae; genus Saccostrea; species Saccostrea glomerata. The sequence goes on from PRKT01000202.1 coordinate 547,122, forward strand.
CGGATCAAACTATGTAAAATTAACAGTAACAAAAACAAGGAAATTGATGGGTATATAATAAAAGGTAATCTAACGAACAAGGTCTATGACAAACGCGATGACTTTAATTTTGCAAATGTGATCTTCCCTTACTTATGCAGCAGTATACTTTCATCACCTGCATACGGCGTTTATATCTCTCAGTTGATATGGTACGCAAGAGCATGCTCTGCGTATATACAGTTTCTAAAACGAGATAAATTAATGACAAACAAGTTGATGAAATAAGAATATCAGCTGTCTCAGTTTCCTGTGATCTATGGTTGATACAACGACCTTGTCAGGAAATAAAATTAATCATCGAATCACTTGCTCGGTTCTACATCGCGATAGACAATATTTTATCAATTATCTTTTTAACAATTTTTTCCTTGACATCTTTTATTTCAGAAGTAACATACCATTATAACTTGTATTTGGAGTTATGAAGATAACGAACAGTATTCAAGCTCATAATTCCATTAACCAATACAAAATAGGAGCAAAGCAAACACGGACCCTGAAAACATCAGAGGTGGGATCAGGTGTAACAGCCTTGTTTGTAGACAATGTTGTGAAAAGTCTATGGTCCAAATTATGACCTTGTTAGAAAATACAATGCAATGTCTCATTAAATCGAATGCTGATTGACCTCCTCATACAAAGATTTTTAATATGAATTTCACATTAAAGTGCCTACAACCGGTTTGCCAGTTTTACATGGTAAGGTTCACCCTCCGTGAAATATGATACCTCTAATTTTTTAAGGTCCTTGCATTCCTGTTTGCATTTTGCGATTTTCATATCATTAATTTATTACTCTTTCATAACGTGATGAAAGTATGCTTCTGTTATTTCTTTTAAGCATTGTCTATATTTTGAGTAAGTGAAAATTTTATTGTGTTATAGTGTATTGTTGAAGTTCAGGCTTTAGATTTCATTCATCAAGTTTTGATCAAAATCAACTAATAAACTGATCTACCAACTTTAGAGAACAAATATGTGTTTTATCGGGCATTCCTAGAAAAATACAATCCTTTCGAACGCCGTTAAGCAGATATCTAACAAAACATTAATAATGTATATCATTATGTACTTGAAGGCAGGCCAAAGAATGTAGGCTTTTCCGCCTCGGTGACTTCCCCAAACTCTTCATGGAACCAAGGAACACTGGTTTTTCTTCTGTCATCACAAATGAAGGAAATGGATACAACCCCAGTAACGGCATATTTACTGCTCCCACCGACGGAGTGTATGTCTTCTTCGTGAATGTTCAGAGCTATTACAGAAAAACTATTTATGCGGCTATTGTGTTGAATGGAGCAACAAAAGTTAAGACCATGGCCCATAATAATTATAATGATGCAGGTCCCAATATGGTGGTTCTGAATATTAAGAAAGGAGAAGCAGTTTGGGTTAGATACAGCTCTGGTCAAGGTTATTACAGTAGTGGTTCTATAACCACATTCTCCGGTTTTCTCATATAATATTTTGTTAGAATATTCCTTATTCATTTTATCAAGTTAATATAGAGTTTGTCTGCTATGAATCAAAATTGATGATTTCTTTGTATATGCTTAAAGTATGTTACTCTTTAACATTGACTCTATATATACTGATTGATTTTTCTTTCGTGTATTGCATGAAGAAGGATATGGAGATAACGAACAGTATTCAATCTCAACGTCCATTAAACAATATTCCAAATAAGAGCAGAGCAAACACGGACCTCTGAAACATCCCATGTTTTCCCATACCGCGATACTATGAGACTCTCCAATTTAGGAGGTAAATAAAACTTCTTGTTTTAAAAATAGACTACAAATTAAACGATGCAAGCTCGGGAAATAAATTGATACTAAAAAGTTAGGTCATAGTTTTGTTTATTATCATTTGATGAAAATCGAATTACACTTTTTCATGCAAAAATTTTAAGTACCGCAATATAATGAGACACCTGTATACATGTTTTACGTTTGGTCTACAAAAACATTACGAATCTACAAACAAGAATTACTCTGAAATAGGTATTCTAAAATTACTGTAAAAAGGATGTTAGAGCTCCTATTTGACAATATTGATACATGTTTCTGAGACGAAACTGTAAGACGTATAAGTGAATTGATTGTGCAATTTTTCAACCAAACTGTTTTTATATTTCTATGAAGTAGAACTGATTTTTTTTTTATAATTGTACATGAGAAGAAAAACGAAAGCACACTTCAGCTGAACTATTCAGCAGAAATCGAAACATGTTGCCGTGGTCGTGAAGCTAAATTTATTCAAAAACTTCTGCATAATAGAATAAAATGCGCATTGTTGCCTTAAGCTCGACATTCAGATGTATCGACGATGTTCTATTGATAACCGAGGAAGCATTACATTTTGCGGAAAGAGACTGCGTAACTTTTAACCACAACTAAATTTCATACAATCAATAAACTATAATTGCAGGGTAATATACTTTTGTCAGTAGGTGTAAGTGAATAAAAAAATAAAATAAAATAAAGATAAAATAAAAATTCAGAGATCCAGAGAAAAGACAATTTTACAATAGCTAATTTCATTAATATGTCGCGTCGATATACACCAGTTAACTTAAAAAAAAACAACAGAACCTGCCGCAAATGTTTGTGTGTTTTTACTTATTATGGTCGATAACGCACAAGAAAGAAATAAACTATATGACATACATGTTAACTCTACCGATTTAGGCGGGAGTCTACCGATTTAATTCAGAAATCTATCGCTTTTCTACAAAAGTTGCGTCTAAAGTATTTTTGGTTCGCTTGAGTATCCATTTTTGAAGCCACTCTCATAAAATCTCGTTAGATATCGCGTGATTTGACTCGGAAGCATACAAAAGCTTTCTTTTGTTCCGACGTGTACATAGATTTCAAGATCGAATTTGACAACGACAACAGCAAAAGATTACCAGGGATTACATTGGTTACAATAAATTTAGTCAACATCACTGTCATGGTCACTGCCATTAAGAAGGAGATACAGCTTTTAAGAATTAGATGAAAACGTTTGAAATCGTCTATAAAAGCACAGGAGCTCACAATTTTATCAATAAAGTCAAAAGAACTCACTCGATTTACCAAGCCATAAGGATCTCTACTTTCGTTTTCGATCATCGCGGGAAATATGATATATACTGAAAGGAAAAAGAAACGCATATTATACTTTTAAACTAAATTAAAATCATTATTTCTAAAAAAATTTCCAGTATTGTTATCAAACATTTTTATTCATCTTTAATCTACAAGTTACCAAAATCTTGTGTGACTTTGACTGATAATTCCTGAGTTATTGAAATTGATATGTCGATACTCCCCAAAGATTAAAATAAAAATTCTCATCATCTCCCTTGCACATTGGTAACAGCCTTGATTTTCCTGTGCATTGAGTTCACAAGAGCATTTATCTATCTCATATGATTATTATTCAACCCTTCCGACAATAGTTTTAATGGTTGAGTGTAGTTGTATTATTCCAAATCAACAAATCCCCCCGCCAGAGGAGTGCCACGAATTTTCGTTTTAGGATAGAATTTACAGAATCCAGCTGGTTTGGTACACGTGAGTGTTTGTGAGGAAGTCTCGACAAACACTGGCTACATTTCCCCAGTGTGAACATGCTAAAAACATTACGCACACGACGCGTACGTGCACGCGTAAGAGTAAAATCGACGTAAAAATTGCCAAGCTCGCGGACCAAATTAGAGCAGAGAATTTCTGACAACTTAAGGGTGAAAATATTGGTATGATAGTTTGCTGTATAAATATCGGTTTCAGTGATAATACCTTGACAATAGCCGAGGTGACATGATGAAAAGCCCTATCTTGATGGGACATTGTTACGCGTCAACGTCACCGCCATGGTTGGTTGGAAACCTTTTAAGTTACTCTCTGACAACTGAAAAACCCTTTTTTATTGAAAAGTTTAAAACAAACTGCACAGCAACATGTTGTTGTCTATTTATTCACTTACGCAATTCAATTACTGGAAACAGTGTAACTTCCGTCAGCCATACCATGATTGCACGAAATTTATACTGATTGCAAATGCGGAAAACGATGTCTATAACTCTAATGCATCGATTAGCACTACAAAATGTGATCATAAAATTGTCATCATCAACATACACGTGTTTTTGGCTTTTTATCACTTCCCCTACGTGATGCCATACTTTTCATGGTTGAGTAGTTTTGACCAGCAATTTTAGAGCAAAGTATCAAAAATACATATATGACCAATTTTCATAATTTTCGGCCATATAGTCAAAGATTTTTCGCATATTATGTTCTTATGCGTTTCTTTTTCCTTTCAGTATATATATAACGAAAGATAGGGACTTGTTTTAGATCTAGATTTAACCATGTAATCATTTGTTTTGTTTAACAACTGAATGAACATTCAAAATTATTGCTTCTAGGTTATATCAGCAAAGATCACTCTTCAAAAGGTTAAGTAAAGCAGCTAATCCAAGCAAAATGATGAGCATGAAAAATATTTGAATTTGTACAATTCATGTCAAACTTAAGGTGTTTCTGTCTTCTTCATTGCAGTTGATATTTAAGATTAATTATTGTAGGTTTCATTTTAGGCTATATACATGTATATTACATGAAATATATCGATAATCCAAGCGTAAATCAACGCGTGCGCAATGCTACCGCTTTTGAGGTCAGAATCTTCCAATTTTTCATCACAAAGGTTAACATGTATGTATAAGAAAAACAACCTGACATCAACTTTTCAATTGTCAACTTTACTGTTTCACGTAGTAATGAAAAACTGCAAATCGAGTTTATCTCGGAAAACTTACTAAGTGTACGATCAGTTTTTTTAGTCGAAGCAGACTGTTGAAATATGAGTCGATATTACAGGAATTTCAGCAACCTCGTTTTATGTCAGCATCTCGTCGTCATTTCGTAAATTCCATGATCTTTATAATAATTCAGATAGCAAATATCAGAAATCTTATGCATTGATTAGGTTTTTTTCCGGAGGGGGGGGGTGTTTCATACCAATTGTAAGGCCTTTGGTTTTATATTAAGGATGACTGCAGTATATCCCATATACCGTATATACTCGCCTATAAGTCGGTCCGCCTATAAGTCGGTTGTATTTAATAAGCTTTCATTTCAGATGGACTGATCTCATATAAAACCTTACTTTTGATAGCTCGCCTATAAGTCGGACAATGAGTTTTAGACCAGAGATTAACTCCCAAAAAACCGACTTATAGGCGAGTATATACGGTACTTACGGTGGTTGTGATCGGAAAGGGGATACTCACTACTCATTGGTACCGTAACTAATTCCAACTCTGATTTTTTGAGGGTCTGTGTAATTTACCCCGTTCCAATATTTTCAACGTGTGTATTTTTTTTTGGATTGTTTTTGTTTTCTCCACATCTTACATTCCTTGTCTCCAAAAACATTACAACTCCGAAACATTCTTATTTGTTTTATTCTACATTAAAAATCAAATTAACAAATCAAAAAAGGAACAAAAAAACAAAGTACATATAAAAATAAAATGATGAAATTCTCCCAATTTACGCAAGTTAAAAGCAATCTTTACATGATAAAGCCTGCATCCAACTATTATTCAAAGAATTCATCAATGGATTTCTAAGTTCAGGAAAATCTTATCAAATCGTCAATAGTCAATTTTTCTTTAACACAAATCCATGCACACTTCCGCCTCGTGCCGACAATCATAAATACATTGCCATCTATCCCATCTGGACTGGAATGGATGGATATTACATCGTCTTACACATCCTTTAGAATCATAAGAACAGCGGTAAATACAGGAACACTCAGTTACACATTCAGTATATTCTACATTGCTTTCTAGCAGACACGACATCACTTCCCGCCTGTTGGAAGGGTCCTCTCTCAGACGACAATCATTTGAAGCATCAATTTTCTCAATCGTACATTCCCGTCGACATTTCACGAAAACTGGATCAAAAAACCTAAAAGCACCCTGTGTTCCAATGTACAGCATGGACAAAAATACCAGGGATTTTGGAGATAAGCACAAATAGTTCATCCTCTTTTTTGAATAGAGGAAAGTCTCTTAAAGAGCTACGACTTTTGTTGCTGATCAGCTAAAAATCTCCTAGTGTGAAGGTTAAGAGTTTCCTTTTATACTAAATCGTGATTCGATGACTGTCACTTAATTATTTCAAGTTAATTAATCACAATCAAAATTTTTATGTTTTGAATGCAAAGGATGGACCAAAATGGGTTCTGTCAATTGATTTAAGATCTGATACCTGTCTCCTTCCTTCAGTGTTCACTCTCTGTACGTTCGGCCTTAACCACGAAATGAAATAAAAAATTGAGTTACAGAATTAGTAATTAAGGCATTGTTATTCTATAATCATAATAAAAGTCATCAGAAGTCAGTCATCTTTTCAATTTTTACCTTCAATGAAATGCAAGTAAAAACGAAGAATAATAAAAATAATATACTAATTTATAGTGTTTATGCCGATTTTTCTGATTAACATAATTTTGTTGTCACGAATTAAAAAAAAACAGTGTCCACTCTTTTGTCGTGAAAGTTTCTGCGTTTTAACATTTGTTCATCACCACTTTGTGATGCAGTCTGAAAACATTTCTTTAACCATCATCATGTGATCTGAAAAATCCCATTTTAAAGAAGCAATAAATATGTCGTTTAACAAGGAGAGACTACGTATTATTGATATACTGCTGTTCCTTTTTTTATTATAATAAATTGCACGCCTTATTATTTTAATCCATCATATAGACACAAAATTGTGTCCTTGATTAGCAAAAATTAATCAGGTCAAAACAATCTTTTTATTTGAATATTAAACATTATTGCTTTAAAAGCTATATATTACTTAACAATAAAAAAAACTTCTAATGATATATTTCAGAAATGTCACTATTATAAAATGAAAGTAAATGTATTTGAAAAATATGTTTTATAAGTGATGCACAAAAATAACTTGAATTGCATCTTGCTGCCATTAAATAAACCTATCTATCAAAGAGCTACATAGATAAAACCAGTTTTTTCATTTATTATCTTATATAAGTGTCAATTATCTATGGCACTAAAACATTTTTTGTTCATTTATCAAAATGACTTTTAAGTTTTTGAATCGGCTTTATGAAACATATCGATAAAACGAACTGTATTCAATATCAAAAGTCCATACAACAATACAAAACAGGAGCATATCAAACACGGACCTCCAAAACATCAGGGATGGGGTCAGGTGCCTTGGAGGAGTGAGCATCCCCTGCTTACAAGTCACCCGCCGTGTGCTGCTTGTCATGATCGGGATGAGCCTAAGATGAATTATTAATACAAGCTAAAGATTTTTATGACATGCTAAAGATGTTTTTATAAATTTAAGTTAACAGCAAGAATGAAGAAGAATTCTAATGAGTTAAAATATTAAAACGTACCACTATGGAGGAAAAAGAAGTAATAATTGATCTTTCTTTTGAATAAAAATAATACGTGTTTCTTCTAAACGTCATAGTCCTTCGGATGAGAAATGTCTCGTGTCACGGTAGACGATGATAGCCCTTTAGCGGTATATGGTAACGTCTCTATAAGTGGAATATTTTTTAATGGGACGTAATACAAGATACAATTAATCGATCAATCAATCTATATTAATTTTCTTTAGTTTGTTTTCTATTTAAATTCTATCTTAGATTTTCAATCTGATTCTTTTCAACTTATACAAAAAAGAATTTCATTACATTGTTAAGAATGTTAGAGAAAATTAAGGGCAATTCATCTTGTTTTCCTTTAATAAAAGTAAATCTCTCTCTCTCTCTCTCTCTCTCTCTTCTGAATCTGCCTGTACGTGTATAATAAATCAATTAGGAGCTTTGAATTCCAGCGCATATAATATGCATCTCATTAATCAGACACATGACAATAACATTAATCCTATATGTTGCCACAGATAACATGCTGAAAAGTTAACATGTTGCAAAATAGTACAACAGGGATTTAGCAAAACCTGGTTCAAAATGTGGTCTAGTCTTCTTTTACATATTTTAAAACGGCTTTTCCGGAATATTTTTAAAATTAGAAACCAAAATTACTCAGAGATCGTCCAACAAAACATATTGAAAACTTTATTTACCGTAATTTGGTTTCAATATCCTAAGCAAAATCGACAAATTAAATCTATGCTAAAAGACATTTATCTAATTACTTAGTAGGTCATGCATGTTTAGGTCAAATTTCCTAATAATGATTCGGCACTTTATATCAATTTCCAGTTATCAAATAATTATGTTCAACATTTTTAACGTATGTATTGATTCGCTTTTATTTTCATTGGTTTCCTGGTTATGTTTGATCTTTTGTTTGTTTTATAAGACATTTTATTACTCCAAATTATATATTATTCACCTCAAGCTGAATACTTACATTAAGACTAAACTCGTTTGTTGGTAATCGATGTGAAGAACAATTTTCACCCATACATTGATTATGATTGTTTTTAATTTTCTTTCAATAAAATCAAGACATTTTTTTTCACAGAAAAAAAACTACATGTATTTGATTTAGGTTTTTTGGAATTTCATGATAACGTGGCTCTTAAGTGCCCAATTCGGTCTCCTATGTTATAGAACGCATGTATAGGTTTAAATACAAATGTTCTTGAGAGCTTTATGCTTATTTAAAAAAAATAATTGGACCCGTCAAATTGAAAATTATGTCTTTGAATTAGTGTCTCTTCCAATCATGAATATACATTTTGGCTACCTCATAACTATATTCTAACCTACGTTTTAGAGATTCGTATTTAATTAACGAAAATTGTATAGATTATTTATTTTTACAAATATATCAATCCTCTTCTAAGTTTTTTTAAATTTTTAAATGCATTTTGCAATTAGTACAAACTAAACTTTTTTTTAGTTTTCTTTGTTTCATTTTTGCATATCTCAAAAACTTTAGTATTTTAATTCTTTCTTGTATACCAATATCTATCACATACGATTGTACACAATAAATACTCTAAAGTCGACATCAAAAAGATGCTTGAGATTCTAATTGACAATATCGATGAGTTTTCAAGATACATATTGAAATCCTCATGGGTACTACTTGCGCCCCGTTATTAGCAGACCTATTTTTGTATTAGTATTAAGGAGAATTTGTGCAAAGTCTTATGCGTTAAAAGAACAAAACACTTTGTGGCTTTCAACTCGACATTTACTTATATTGACGACGTATGTCATTTAGCAATTGTGATTTCATTTTTTTTTGGATACGATATATCCTAGTGAGTTTGAAATAAAAGATACCACAGAGTCTGGCATATCTGTTTCATATTTGGGCATTTAACTTGAAAAAAAAAAACGGTAATTGTAATCTAAAAACCAAGCTCTATTATAAACGTGATGACTTTAACTTTTCTTTCGTTAACCTCCCTTACTTATGCAGCGATATACCTTTTTCATCTGCATACGGAGTCTATGTATCTCAGTTTATTCAATACACAAGAGCATGTTCTACGTATCTAAAAGTCGAAAATACAAGATTATCAACAGTTTCGTTTAAAGCCATCAATTGGTTTGTTTTATGGTCGATACAATGACATCGTCAGCAAAAACAATATATCACTGGGTCAAATGCTGACTGACGTGTTTATGCGCCCAAATCGATAGATCAAGGGCGTATATTGTTTTTGTCCTGTCTGTTTGTCTGTTTGTCTGTCTGTTGTCAACTTTAAGCTTCGCCATAACTTTTGAACCATAAGAGGGAGAGACTTCATATTTAGTAAGCATACTCCACTGATAAGTCTCTTTCAAATGACACCAAGGTCATTGACCTTGTGACATTGACTGTGACCTATATGCTAATAAAGCTTTTTGGAACTTTGTTGCCGCAAGCCGCATAGTGTTTAATAAACATATCTTGTTTCATGCGAATTTTAGTCCATTTATAAACTGAATTGACGACGGATTTTCCCGTTATTTACCGATCATGAAAAGGAGCACACGGGGGGCATGACCAGTCGGCAGGGGTGCTAACTTCTCCGTTCGAAATCTCCATATGTTTAATTGTGTTTGTGAATTTTGTCAAAACGACGTTTCAATAAAAAGATAAAAAGATCTGCATTTTATTTATTTATAATTAATTTTTTTAGTAACGCAAATGAATGATTTGATGAAAACACTGACAGTCTACTACATTTGAATTATACATATCACAAAGTCTTTCAGTATTACCGATAGCATATCTTTTATTTTTATTTACATTTATTTTTCAATCACTATAAATATAATTTTCAGAATGAAGTTTATAACGGGCATGGTTCTTATAAAGTGTAAAGTATGCGATTTGCATATGTAATATATAGAGGATTTAAAAAATACTTAAGGCGGATCGCGTAGGGTTTAAATTTCGTGTATAAAGCATTAGCTTAAAGAAGTAGCGTTTTGATTAATTATGGTTCACGGTTAACAATCATACTCTCATTGATGTTCACTAAAACTGTGTCTTACTTTAGTAGATTTATCTGGGATCACTGCACTATAACACCGGGAATTTGAGGTGTAAACATTTTTGTGTCTGAAATGACAATTAATATTTAAAATTTAATTACAAATGTAAATATTATTAATTATAATCTCAATTTCGTGTCATTATAATTATTAAGGTTAACTTCCTTATAACTGTCTGACAAGATTTTTTCATTTTAATGACAGTCTTTAAAATAAACTCCAAACAAAAAAGAGGTTCAAACCAAACATTTCTATCTTTATACATTTTAAATAACAAAAGTCCATTGATAATTATTAATAAAATAAAATTGTTTAATACGTGATTTGAATAAAATGATGAAATTTTAGCCACCATCTGTATTTTTTTTTTCATTCTTCCTGCAAAAGAACATTTCTGATTATCATTTGAATTGCAAAATGTATTCACATCAAACAACTTTATTAAACCAATCAAAGATATAATTTAAAGCAAAGATTTTTTACTAATGTTTTATAACTGCAACATAAACTAAACTTTGATCTTTGACTCACATAAGTTTACTTTGATCACTGAATATTTGGTAACAGGCATGCATTGCATATATATTCCTTCTTAAAATAACTCTTTAAATTACTTCTATACATGTATTTCGAAAGGTGATTCTTCAAATCTCTCTCTCTCTCTCTCTTTCTTTTTCTCTCTGGACGAGTGTAGATATCTGTTTTATATAAAAAAGCATAATAAACTCGTTTTCTGAACCCATTGGCCACATCAAAAATTCATAGATAGGATCGTCAGCTTGGATTTCATAAGAATATTTTATCATCTGTGTTGCAACCGCTTCCAAAGTAAGATTTTTTGAATAAACTCATTGGATATTGTCTTTGCTATATGTAGAATTGTTATACACTTCCTTTATTTGAATTCATATAATTGTGCATCTTTTAATTCATCTCTAGTGTATATAGAAGAAAAAGCATCAAACATTCAACATATCAACGGATAAAATAGATTCTTGGATCGAGTAAGCTAATGATTTGATTAAATTAAAACAGTATATTCATTGTATGATCCCAAATTTAAAAAAAAGACGGAGAAGTAAAAAAAAAAAAGAATTTAAAATTTATGTATACAGAATTGATTTCTTCTTTACAAACATTATTGATAACTATACTTTTATTGCAATTTATGGTATTTTCAATGTACAAATCATTATGAGATCGATTTGCGATTGATGTTCAAAGAGAAGTCAATGTTTTAATGTTCAATTCGTGTGATATATATGAATTTTATGATAACTGTTTTAAGAAGAACATTTTTTTTGAAAACCACTAAACCAAACGAATTGACCGAGATTTCCCATTGTTAACATGCATTGTTATAATTCATTTACTTTTAGCTTTACCATTGTTACTTTCTTCCATATTTCACTTCACTTTTTGTAGCTTAATTCCACAATGATATGTATTTAGTCTTCAAGTCTCTCTTTTCTAAGTGGGATCAATTTTCAATCTTAGGCAGATTACAAAATCGTTTTTACCTACTCCGACGAAGTCCCGCATCTGCAAATATTTTAGTCATTCTTTGCAAATACAAATTATTAATACATGTACATTGTAAGTCTCTTAAGGGTAAATGTTTCCCACAAATGTTAGGTATTTTTTGTACTCCATTTACGGCGTTTGTTTTGGTCTTCTATGGTAATGGTCTTCTACAACTGTGCAACAATGGAAATTAAGTGATTTACCTTAAGTACCCATATATCAAATTCAATGAATAGGTTTTACAGTTGATATTTGTCAACGTGACATAAAATGCATTTGTTAGTCTTAAACCTTTCCTGTTTTAGAATAAATTTTCAATTTAATGATACGTTTTAGACTTAAAATACATGATTTTTAATAAGGTAAAGAAAAAGGTAAGGTAAAGTGTATAACACTTTGTACACCCAAGCAGTGAAACCGATCTGTCTGTCCCATCGTCTGTATGTTAGTCAGTCCCGCTGCTTGCTTTTCTGAATTTTTTTCAAAGTGATTGATTTTTTTTGAAAGGAGGTGTATCTTGATGATTTTAAGATTAAAATTGCATTTCGTTTCACTTTAATGAATTAAATCAGAATTGAGCTCTTTTATTTTTAGATTAAATTTATGCATTTTCTTCATTGCTGATATTGAGTTAAATAAATTTTTGAGTTGTGTGTCTACCTTCATGAGTTACATATCAAGTTTATTTTTGATCTGCTTAACCGATTTTGACTAATTCATTGCATTTTCAGATTTTAGTAAAACCAGATCTCACTTGCCGTTAGAGGAAATGCCGGAATTTCTAAAGCAATGCTCTGAAAATGGTCAAACGTGAAATAACTTAATGTTATCTTAATACTTCGCAATTTTCATGCTTGAACTTTGGATGAGGTACTATATTTGATTTATGATCGTTATAGTATAGAAAGAAATTAAACTACAGCTGATGATACATTACAGATTACTTAACTTTATTCTTTTTTCCTTTTAACGTTCTTGGTCAACTGCTTATCGATAACTAATTTATATCTACCAGTTTAAATTTACTAAACGTCCATTTCCCTTGAAAGGTTCACAAGACATCTTTTTTCTTTTCTTCAGGTTATAGAAATGTTTGATTTTTTAAATGAAAGTCCTCAAGTTTCCCCAGTTTTTAAATGTTAAAAGGACAGTAATAAGGATATAATTTTGACATAATAAGCCTGTGAATTAGAAAATATAATTAAAAATTTAAGAATTTTAGGTCTTTAGGAATTAACAAAGATGTGTGCATATTTTTAATCAGCAAGATCTGGATATAAAGCTAAATTTTGAATTAACTTGTATTTCAGAACAAATATCTTGCAATTTCTTTGTACAGTAACGAATGAGACACTAAACAACTGCGAAGTTCTACAATTTATAATTTATCACCTTTGTTTATATCCCGAAACCAAATTTCGTTATGCGACATTTATGATTAATACTCACATCAAAAGATTGATTAATGAAATTTGTATCCCAGGAAAAATCGAACTTTATTCTATATATAAAGAACGGAAGAGTCTATTCAATATCAACTACTTATACAGATCATAAAAAGAAATTTTGATTCTTGAAGTTTATCAGTTATTTCCACTGAATTGAGAAAAAAGATGGACTCCCCGAAGCTTTTGATGTTCGTTGTAGCATTTGTTTTCATTTTATCAACCAAAACAATGGGATCTACCATTAGTGAAAGTGTACAGTGTAAGAGAGACTGCACAAAGGAAACATTAGAGTGTTCAAATGAATGTCGACTTGAGGAAGAAGCAATTGACAAACCGGAAGTTCTTGATTGTCTGCGCGAATGCAAGTTGACAACAGAAGCCTGTGAAAACGAGTGTACATGCCTTGGACTTTGTGACAGAGAATTGAAAGGCTGTACCGAGAGTTGTAAGAATCATACATTTCAAAATGAGAACGATAGAAAAGAATGTAATGAAGAGTGCTCTTATGATGATGAGTATTGCAGAGAATCATGTGACATGGACTAATATTCTTCTTAAGATTTCATTTGCCTTGAAATACTTGTACACCTTTAAAAAAGCTTCTAAACATATTTGCTAAAACGATTTTTAAAAAATGTTTGATGTGTGTATTCTAGTCAATTAGATGAAAAAAAAACAGATGCCTCGACTATCAGTGTTGTTGCTTTTCTTAAATATTTCCATTTCTAAATTCTTTCTCTATGATAATCCTTTGAAGGTTAGCGGGGTTGATTTCCTGATAATTCTGCCGGAATGTAAATTAGGCAGGTCGATAGGTCAGGAGCTAAGGAGGCCTAGTATGCATGCAAATCTCGTGCGCATCTGTCTTATGTTTCCTAACATTTTCAGCTAAACAAAACTTCGTTTGATCACAATCTCTGGTTGATATATTTCACTTCGAAACCCATTTTCGTCTATTTTTTTTGTATCGCTGAACATCATCTCTTCATTTACCACTATCATGTTTAAGGAATGTGACTCAAAGCTTACTTAACAGCTGCAGGTTGGTCTCATTGCGTGAAATTGAATTCCTCAACAGATCACAGTGACAGGGTTGTTCATTATTACCGACACTTTTCCATTCTAGATTTTCTGGTTAAGACATTTTCCTGACAAATGTCAATACAGAGTAAAATAATGTATGTACCTTTTGATTAAAACGCCAAAGATTAAGTTTACGAATTCATGTAATATCACTAAATTACCGATATACATAATTATTCAAAGAATAATTTTGCTTCTTCTCTTCAAAAAATTTTAGAAAGGAATAATCTAATATATAATAAATCTTATGAAATTAGATAAAAACCTTGAACACTATCACTTTTATGCTCCTTATCACAATATATATAACCTGGAAAACTGGAAACCATATCGTGAGAAGAACTATTCACTCACATACATGTGATAATAATTTTATCAAAGGAATAAAAAAAAAATACCACCCTTATAACATAAAATACATTGCTATGAAAAATTGGTCTTAGAATTTGTATGACTCATGTCAAATAAAATGAGATCCAATAAAAGGCTGTATTTGAAAAGAATCTCAGTAAAACGGCCTTAATTTTTTTCTTACTGTTGACTTTGAACTTGGATTTTGAAATTCATCTCGATTTAAAAATTGCATCGGTTTAAAATTCGATCGTACTCGGAACATGCTTTTAGTTATCAAAATAGTTACATGTAAGAGTTTAAACGCCAAATTAGAAAATAGAGGAAAATTATAACATGATAAAATGAACTGACGGGTTGCTGTTAATATTTTTTGACACACGTGGTGCCTAAAAAGGCATGTAACATAAAATCAGGATGTGCTCTGTTGGTAATGTAATTATGAAATTGACTATGTCTCTACAAATAGTCTTTATAAAAATGGGAAACCGAGGTCACGTCATTGCGAATTTGATAAGAACTTATTATCTATACACATACGGTAAAGTTTTTTTAAAAAAATGAGACATGCATGATTGATGTTCAGAACTACGCCCACGACCTCGTGTGTTGTTAACATTTTGCATCACATTCTGACACTGGCACCTTGTGGGTTTTGAAGACTGCCTTCATTATGTATGTGGTCATTGCAGCCATACGGAAACGCAGTGTATGATTTCCTCTTATAGTATTCAGTAATTGATTGACTTGATGATAAATTGTATTAAAATTTGCAGATAAGGTCATTGTACCGTCCACAGAATTTACGAAATAATGACTTTAAACAAAACAGTTGAAATTCTTGTTTCATCAACTTGTTTGTTATAAACTTACCTGGTTTTAGAAATTCTTCATTGGTAGATATGCTCTTGTACGGAAGCCCATTTAAGACCTATCAAAAAAAAAAATAAAATGTTTAAGTCATCACGTTTACAATAGAGCTTAGTTGTTGCTTCTTCGATTGCCATTAAGATCATTTTCAAGTAAAATATCCAAATGTGAAACAGTTGTGTCAGACTCTGTGGTATCTCTTATCTCAAGCTCGCCAGAATATAAAGTATCGACATAATAATGGACATCAACATTGTTAATTGACAATACGAAGTCGATATATTTAAATGTCGAGTTGAAGGTAACAGCAATTGTTTACTTCTTTTCACGCATAAGATTTTAGACAAATGCTGCTTCATATGAATTCAAAATTAGGTCAGCAAATAACGGAGTGCACTAGATACCCATGGGATTTCCAATAGATTATTCGAAGAGCTGGTCACCAAAAACCACTTGGATATTGTCAATCAGAAACTCAAGCATCTTTTTGATGTCAATCTCAGAGTACTTTTGTGTAAAATCAGAATGTGTTTTAACAATTTTTTTGCAAATTTTGCAAATGACCAATGACAAGGTAAATTAATTTATGAGATCCACTTTATTGGAAAAGCAGCTGACATTGATATGAACAATCCTGGACGTTAAATTATCATGGGGAGTGGTTGTGTATAAAGTTAAAAAGTCGTAAGCTTTAAAGCTGCTGATTTCAGTGAAATCTTGTGATTACAAATTGTCCAAAAGTTCATTGGAATTTTTAAGTATCTACAGTTTGTCAAATATTTACCTTGTTATAGAAATTGTACATACCTAAGTAAAGAATTTATGCTTAATTACTTTCGTAATTAGAAAAATCCAAATGACACAAAGAATAAGCATCCAAAATGAATCATACAGTAGGTAGGAGTATTTACGTCCAATAAATGGTTGTGGTTTCCTGTAAATTGCAAACATTGCGGGGACGTGGCTGTGTATATTCCAACTCATAATGTAGTGTTGAATTATGAGAGGAATTATATACAAAACTTACAGTTTTAAATCTTCCTATATTAAGTTTAAGACAATGTTACAGTAATAATATTCACTTGAATTCTTCAATAATTGTACCTTGCAGGACATCATCATTAAGAATACTCACTATGCTTCTTTAGTTTGAGTATTCTCTGGAATTAGAAACAGAACTCAACAGACCCTCAGTTACAGTACTGACTAGATTTTATAAGGAGACTTCATAAGTAAAACATTGGAAAGAATTAAATCAGAAATAGTTCTACCTAAGCTCAACAGTTTCAGATTTACTCATTAGATTTCTTTGGTATCAGCACTTACTAGACATTATATATACAATATTGCTTACAAAATATCTATAATACTTTATTAGTAATGATATCACTTACTTTATCAAAGTATCTACTTGACTTCTTAAAAACCGTAATCAAATAACTTTATCAGTAACACTACTCACTAACTTAAAAAAAGAAGTGATCATTTGACTTCATCAGTGTTATAATCTTTTACAGTTTCTGCATATAATATAATCCATATTCTCATATATCGCGGGTTTCGTTGTATCGCGGTATATTAAAAAAAAATCAGATACATAGCTCATATGCTTTTTGTTGAAAAAAACAATCAGTCTGTCATCTGAATGTAAATTTTTGTGATGATTTAAAACCAATGAACTTGCGTCGGAAAAAAATTATTCAAATAAAACGTAATTTTACAGAAATTCATCCCCGTTTTTATTATTTTTAGCCTACTGAGTTTATAATCTAGTAAAATCTTTATAAAGTTCATGTTTTGAAACTTTTTAGTTCGTATAATTGTTTATTCTCTTATGTAGAATTACAGGGTAAAATAAAAAATAAGAATTGAAGTCCATGTCAACCTCAAGTTTCCATGTTTTCCCATACCGCGATACTATGAGACTCTCCAATTTAGGAGGTAAATAAAACTTCTTGTTTTCTTTTAATTTAAATTAATATGATTTATGATATAGAGGCGTACACAGACGGTAACATGTGATTTACGCAAAGGCCATAGCATAAAGACCTTATATGCAACGTAGACTATTCCATGCAAATAAGACGAAATTAATAAATTGCAAAAAAATGCAACAACAATAACCAGAATTAAAAAAGAAATATTTAATAAAAAGGGATAGTAAAACAATTCTTCACTGAAGATACAAAATACAAAACGTAGGAAATAAATATCAACAAAGACACTTTACTTTGACAAAACTAAAATCAAACAAATACTTTTTAAAAAGTCTGTCATTAATCAAAGCAATACTCAAAACAAGGAATTGATATTATGCTTAGATTCTATCGTTTTTCGAGTTCTCATAGTACTCAGAACCAGACCACATTGGCGTGGGACGTTATGTACGAGATCAAGTGAACTCTTTAGATGGGTTTCCTTTCCTTTCGAATTCTATAATCTTCACCCTTCGTAGGAATCTGATGATGGTACATAGTCATAGTCTTCGCCATGGTTAAAATATATGTCATTATGCAAGTAGTTATAAAATTCAGGTTTAGATACTCGCTCTTTTTGCCTCTCTAGTCTCTCTATCTGTCGTTTTACTTCTTCTTCATTGCATTTAGCCACACATTCTCTATGGTCATCATAACATTCAGTTGAACAGCCAACTTCTGGTGTGCCAATCTTACAATCATCTAAGCAGAAATTTCTTTTAGCAACACATGATCTCTGGCATAGCATTTTTAGTATGCTCATTGGTTTTGTGGAACTTATCTTAACTGCTCCTTTTTCAAAATTTGTATACGGTGATTCATGTGCACCGGTTTCCGATGCCTTCTCTAATTGCTTTTCAAGTTTATCTTTTTGGCGTTCCAGTTCATCTTCGTTGCATTCCTTCACACAGTCTCTATGATCATCGTAGCATTCAGTAGTACACCCAGCCTCTGGTATACCAATTTTACAGTCACTTAAACAAGACTTTCTTTGGGTCACACAAGTTGTCTGGCATATCAATTTAAGCGCGCTCATTGGTTTAGTAGAGCTTATTTTGACTGTACCGTGCACTTTGTCAGCTTTTGTGGCAGGTATATTATAAACACCCATTTCCGATGCCCTCTCTAATTGCTTTTCAAGTTTGTCCTTTTGTCTTTCAACGTCCTCTTTATTGCAGTCAGCTACACATTCTGTGTTATCTTCATAACATTCAGTCGAACACCCGACTTCTGGCGTGCCGATCTCCATATAAGGTCTTTATGCTATGGCCTTTGCGTAAATCACATGTTACCGTCTGTGTACGCCTCTATATCATAAATCATATTAATTTAAATTAAAATTCTGAAAAGCATATACTTCACATAAAACTTTAAAGAGAAAAATTCCTCGCTATTTCAATGATGAATCATTTGTACGCTTTCTATATATCTTTTTTTGTAAACTGGATTTCAGAAGGATTTAATTGCATCTTTAGACATAAATTTAATTCTAATACAACTTTAATTGTCCTTTTATGGTCAAATGGAACATGTGTTGGAAATGATTAATAACTACATTTAATCCCATAATTATATTTTCTCTGCTTGTAGGTTTAGAACACTCCTCAGTGAAATTGCGTAACAAAGACATTCAAAACCATGTTAAATCATAAAAGTCATCTTTTTCTCATTATTCTTGCAAAATATTATGTATTTCAAGAAATCGAACATTTTTTTTCCCAAAAGTAAGAATAATGAGTACATTTAGAGCAAATTGAGTTTTTGAAATTCGCGACATAATCATTAACTTTTTTATTAATTGATATTCGGCAGAAATTTATTAAAGCAATATCCGCACTCTATAAATAGATAATTTATTAAAATTCTATTTAATGCATATCTTTTTATCTCTTTTAGAAACTCTAATGAAAAAGAAAATAGGTTGAATTTGAAAAAATAGAGTGATAGAGCTCCAAAATCCACTGTAACATAACGCATGCATATGAGCAGGAAAAAAAATCTTCAAACATCAGAAGTGGATTAAGGTACCTGAGATGAGAAACCATACCCCGCCGACAAGTCATATCTGCTTTGTTTTCTTTTTATGATCAAGTGAATTTTATATCGCTTTTGCTAAAGTGATTGTAACTACACAATCGCAAAACGTTGACTTTAAACAAAAATGTTGATTTTCTTGTGTCAACAACTTATTTAACACAAAAGCTTTTTATATCAATAGTGAAGATAGCGATCAGTGCTTGATCAGCGATCAATCTCATAAAATCTATATAAAATATAAATACATATGTATAGGGTATAAATCATGAATCCCTGTGCCTGATTAAGCATTCCCTGTGTAAAACTTCTTGTGTTGTTCAGGTTGACAAATTCCTGTAGTTAATTCAATATAAAGGCAAACACCTTACACTTGGTATAAAACAAGTTAGCAAATGATAGGATGTATTTCCTAACAAGGTTATTATAATGAATAAGAGAATACCCATAACTAGTATTGCAATCATGAAGTATTATTTCGATACCAATGCCAATATAACATATTCTAAGAATTTAAACACATTTAATATACCGTTAATAAATATAAACATCAGAATCACAAAAGCTGCATACAAGCCATATCACCACACACCCAAGCTCGGCCGCGTTGCACGTTACAATATATTGACTGAGTTCAAGGGCAACATACGTTTTGTTAGACCCAAGAACCTGTAAAAATCACATTTTTGTGGTTTTAGTGACAAATATGAACTTGCTCTAAAAAGGGATCTCAAAGTACTCATAAATGCCACGATGTTCTTCAAAAAAGAAAAGGAATATCCTCAAACAGATAAAATGCCAATTGTGATGTTGTAAATAACCTCTTTTCCTAGTTTTTAGTTGATAATGAGTCTAAAAGATTTTTATTATCATAGGTACTTATAAAGGAAATATAAGAGATAGAGCTCTTGGAGGTGTGTGTGATCGGAGAAATGTTTATTCTAAAACATAATGTAGCAATAGTGTTTATTCAATGAAAGACAGACAACTCGAGAAAGCAGACTGAACGTTGAGGATTTGGATTTTGAACAAGGATGTAATTTAACAATTATTAAAATTTTGAAAAAAAAAACGAATCCTTAAATATAAAGGAAAACAATCTTAGTTATTGAATTAATGTTCGCCGAGCCAAAGGTCAGGAGCTATGAATATCTTATGTGCATATGAGTCTCGTGCGTCTGTTTTTGTTTAACAATGAAGTGGAAATATAATGAATCATTGTCAAGATGTTGGAAATGCCAGGAACAGCAACGATAGTTGGAAAATAATCCCAAGTTTCCAACTATCGTTAATGTCCTGGCATACCCAAAAACTTGACGGGGGGTCACTGTATCAAACAAATACATATACGGATGAGTTTGATGTGGAATTTGGATCCTATGGGTGACGATGCCATAATGTTATGATGTAATAATAATAAAATTAAACTAGATTTCTGATAAACATTCCCTGTAAATGGTGAATGAAGTGATTTAAATTTAGATGAGGTGAGGGTCCTTCAGAGGAGACCTAAAAAAAATCGAGTCCCCTTGTTAGGGTAGGCGTTGGCACGATAAAAAGATCCCTCACTGTTCAATAGCCCTGAGTTCCTAGTAAAGCTCACAGTTTGAAGCCCCATCGAAGGTATATCTTGACGTATCCATATGAGTGAAAAATTATCGAATTGGAATTTTAAAATATATTTGTTTCGTAAAATTAGGTTTGTAATCATATAAATTCCACAAAATAAATGTGAGTCATTCAAGAAGTAACAACTAAGGTACCAAGTAAATGCAAAATATATAACATCACTTTAGTATTACCCCCTTCCCATCCCCCTACTGATTAGTTTTAAAACATGATAGATTCAAGAAACAGTTATAAAGAATCATGCATTAAAAGTACACTGTACTCACTCAATTTAAAACGAGTAAATGGAACGAATCCAAAAGCATCCATTTTGAGTAGAAGGAACAAAAAATAAAATAAATGATAATAAATTCGACATCAATAATATAATGATACGTGGATTGATCCAAAAGTAATGTCACAGTGTCCATATTTTTTGTATTTGGTGTCCATATCATATATTATATCCGCTCAAATTTTCGAGGATTGAGCAAAAAGTATTGCGTTGGGATATGACTTAAGGTTGGAAAATGTTTAATAGCAATGTATATTTAAATTTCATATTGGTAATAAATTCATGGGTCTCCTAATGCATCGAAAACAACGAAAATTTGAACCCACTTGAAAATCAGGAATTTTAATAGTATATGGAGAAAACATCCCTCCCTACCGTTTACCCCAATCGTGTGCTCGTTGTCATGACAAAAAACCCAATGAAAATGTGTTCAATTAAGTGTGTAAATAATATAAAGCTGTTGACATTCCTATTTAATCAACTTGTCTGTTTGTGAAAAACTTCTCTAGTTATAGAAATTGTTCATATGTAGTGCTTGCTCTTGTGTATCGAATAAACTGAGAGATAAAGCCCCGTATGCAGGTGATGAACGTACTTAGTATGTTGCTGAATTAGTAAGGGACGTTTATGATTGAAAAATTAGTCAATACATTTTTCGTAAGACTTGACTAGATATCCTAATATGAAACAGATATATCAAACTCTGTGGTATCATTTATTTCAAGCTTGCCGTGATTTATCATATTGAAAAGAGAATGAAAATAACCATCACATATATCTAAATGTCGAGTTGAAGGTCATGACATGTTTTTTTCTTTTTTTACTTATGCAAGTTTGAAAAAATTCTGCTTCATATGAATAGAAATTTGAAAAAAGGTCTGCTAATAATGGGACATGCGAAATCAAAATTCCTCCCTAACGGCCTGAAATTTGTCAAGAAGTACTATGAGTACTCTAGACTTAGAAATGAGGTAAACGCTGCATATACGTATATAGGTAAAAGCAGGTATAATTAAAAAATTACTGAAACCATTAGATTGTTGTTAGCAAATATAATTTTAATCAATGAATTACTTATACAACTCAAACTAACATTTGATAACATGGCAATCATTTCAATTTGCCCACAAACATTTTATTTCTTAAAAATCATTACGAAATCTAGTTAATATAATCATATTCATTATAAAGGAAAGTCCAAAAATCTTAAATAAATGTTTAGATAATTTTTTTTTCTGTTATTTAAGCAAAATATTAATTAAATAAATAAACTTTTAAGTTGACCTAAGTTTATGAGGTTTACATTGAAATGAATGTGAATTAGATATATATGTAAATATCATTGTTGTCGGGTTTTAGCTGTTAATTCTTGATTGGTAGCAGTAATGAATTCCAGATCTAATTAAAATAATAATCTTTCTAATAATTACTGTTTTAGATTTTTAAAAATAAATTGACCACTAAATTTTCAATTATGGTAATTTATGGATCAACACATATTATAAATAAATTCAGAGTTTTGCTCAGATCGACTTCATTTAAAACCTTTTCTTTCATGACGTTACTAAGACTTAAATACAAGATACAAGAAAAGATTATTCTCCGGAAATAATTCCTGAGGAAAGCATGAATCGCAGTATTTTCTGTACAGTGGTGTTAATTATTTTTATTTTGTGCATGGAAGCGTATGCATTCCCACAAGAGACATACACAAAATGTGAAAAGAAGTGTGCCATTAAAAGAGACAGGTGCTCTACTGAATGCCGTATAGTAAAATTAAAAACTAAAAGAAGGAAAATCAAAGTGATCAAATGTCTAACAGGCTGCACAAAATATTACAACCATTGCGTAAATGGTTGCACTTGCAAATTGATGTGCGTAAGAGAAATATACGGCTGTAAAAAGAGTTGTGAATTTCATCCATTTGAAAGGAAACAGGATAGAAGACAATGTGAAAGAGAATGTCGTTATGATAACAAACATTGCAAAGACAGATGCTGATTGCTATAATCCGAAACGTCTATGAAAAGCAGCAGAATTATATACATACTAATCCTTGTGTTTGTTTAAATGTTTTTTTTTTATTGAGAATTATTTCATTAAATAGTATTAAACGGTAATCTCTCTTCTGTTTTGTTATTTTGAAATGCTACAATTCATGTAAAAATTCTCAATATATTATTATTATTTTTAATTCAAGATGCAAAAGGTAATTGGATATCTATTTTTTCAACAAGATAATTTACTCTTATAATATCACATAAGATGAAATTTAGTATCAATGAACGACTTTTAACTATGGTATTCAATTCAAATTTTAAAATTATCAAGAATATGAATAACAAGTTATGCAAGTGGTGTATGTTAGTTATGACGGAAATATTTATTTTTGGTATTTCCATTATCTTTGCAAAATATTGACACTGAACTGTTTTAAATTTGTACAAATTTTCCAAATATTATAAATGTATTACTAACACACATCACAAATTGCCAACTTTACCCTATAATATAAAAAACACGAATTTTGCATTTTTGGTATTTATTGTTTGGTTGTCTGTTTTATGGAGACGCCACAACTTGCCTATAAAGGGTCACAAATTAAGTCGTACTTTACTTGCCACGCGCAGACATTGAGAAGCGAGAAATCTTTTTCGAGCAAGCAACTATATGACTACTGCTACAGGGTGCATGTGTTTATACGATCTTAATAAGATTCGAACCTGCGGTGTAAGGATTACACTCCTTACTTGGCAACTCTAGAGCAAAAGTCTAGTTTTTGTGCCATGAGTCGAGGGCGGTGTAATGGGTAAAAAACAGAGCTATGAATAATAATTCTGTGCATTTTCAATACTTGTGGAGATTCAAAACTTTTATTAATAGAGCCCTTTTAAATCGCTAATAAAAATAAATGTGTAAAAGTCAACTGATTACTATTACGTCATGATAATTTTGACACCATATATACGAGGGTTGTCCAAATATTTCGTGGACAATGACGTTTTTGTGAAAATAAATGATTTTATATGCATCTATTGTATATCAAAATATTTCTTATCAAAAAACAAATCAGAATGATTTAATTTTTATTGATGGAACGTAGTATTTTTGTAAAAATCGGTGTCTTTAAAGGTTGCGGATAGTGCACACGGAGCAAGGTTAAAATGACATAAACTCTGAAACAAAGTGTTCGGATTAAAATGATTATTTTCTATATAAGACAAGTCAAAAATTAATAATATTTTATGTAACACAAATAAAGAGGCTATAATAATTTTATAATATCTTAAATATCGCTAACTATATAGACAGTACAAATACTAAACAAAAACCCTGATAAATATGTGTCAAAACTCGACAAAAAAGCGACGTCGGCCGTCCGCACGGGGCAGCTTACGATAAAAAAATAAGCTTTTATACGGTTGAAACGACTTAAGAGACAAAATATTTGTTAAAACTACTCAAAATTGTTGAAATATATTTAGTGTATCAATTTCAGATTGGTATATACGATTTTTCAACGGTGTGTACAAATTCGAAGACACTACAAGAATTTAAAACTTCATGTAATTTACTGAAAATAGATATTTCTATTCAAGAAGTTGTTATCAATCTAGCGCTGCGTCGGACTGGGCTGTGCAGTTTGTGTATACAATCTGTTTATTTAGATGAATTATAATCTATACTTAAAGATTATTGCTAGCTCTTGGAAGTGCGTTGCACCTTAAAAAGAAATGAAGTGTGTGTCCATGAAAATGTGTTAAGTCAAAATCCAAATGTTTGACGTTATAATGAAATTAGCTTAACGTCAGACTGGTCCGAGCGAACAATCAGCGATCTTTAAAGACCTCGATTTTTACAAAAAATATTAAGTTTCATCAATACGAATTAAACCATTCTGACTTGAATTTTCATAAGAAATATTTTAATAAATTACATCTTAGAACCATTTATTTTGACAAAAACGTCATTGTCCACGAACTTTTTGGACAACCCTCGTATATACATGCATTTGCGCTAAGTCAACGCCTTTTCAAAATATACAAGAGAATACTAAATGGAGTTTAATTAAGATTTAAAAAGGAAGACATTTAAAAATGATACAAGGGCAGCGGCTGCTTTGCATCTTTCTTAATCTGTTCTAATGTTTTTATAATCCCAGAAAAATATTCAAATGGAAATATAATTTAACCAAATGATATCGGCAAGATTATTAACATCAAACGTGTTAAATATTCCACGAATATATGACTTGATTTTCATTACTGGTATATTATTTGTTCCTATTTGTAATTCATGACAAATTAATGATTAATATAAATAAATAATGTATCCAGAACCAAAGATAATCTTATTTCCTACATAAAAAACGAAAACATTGACCCCATCCAAGTTCAGTATCCACATAATTAGACCTTGGTTTTTATTTAACCTCATACAAGCTTTTAAGGACAGATGATACAAACACATTTTTTCTTTGGGTGAGACTTAATATCATGTCACAAGTTCAGAAAAGTGGATAATTCTTAGAATCTTTTCTCCTAGGAACTGGAAAATGAAATAGACTTGGAAAAATATAATTACAAATATGGACAAAACACAAGTAGTACAGATTTACAGATAAAAACACATTTCAGAATATGTTACCTTGGTGCTAAAAGTGTAATTTAAACTTTAGAAAAATATACCAAGCCAGGTGAATTTCATTAAGAAAAGCAAAATGGTGAAAATCAGCCTATGTGTTATTGCTGATTTTTTGTCATTTTGTATTTCCTCGTAACATTCACCTGGCTTGGTATATTTTTCTAAAGTTTATATAACACTTTTAGCAGCAAGGTACATTCTAACATATTCTGAGATTTGTTTTCACCTGCAAACCTTTACTGTGTGTTATTTGTCTATATTTGTTTTTGAATGAAATATTACTAATATTTTCTTAGTTCATTTCATTTTTCAGGAGAAAAATGCTAAGAATTATCAACTTTTCTAAACTTTTGACATGATGATTAAATCTATTTCAAAGAAAAAAATTGTTTGTATCATCTGTCCTTAAAATGATTTTCTAAACAAACTTCAATCTGTAGGCTTCCTATATATATATATATATACAATATGTACTTGAGCAAAGAACTACTAAAAGGTGTTATTTTTCTTCTTGCGGACGCTTACAAGTGCCACTTGAACACTTTAGTTTAAATTTCTACACTTTAATCTGTAAATTTTACACTTTTTAAAATCTGTAAATTTTAAACTTAAATAGGTAAACTTGTCGCTTTTCGATCGGTAAGACTCAATCTAAAAAAGAAACTCCTGGATAGTGACAATCAAAAACTCAAACATTTTTTTAAATCACATCAGAAAAATTGTGTACAAATTAGAATGTTTTTAATACAAGACAAATTTGCAAATTAGCGATGACAAAATTTCCGTGTTTCGTTTTACTCAAGAAGCTGTTGTTCATGAAGACAGATTTTCAATTTATCGGGAATGTATAAAGAGTTGGAAAGTTGTGTATTTGATGTGTTTTTTTAAATTTGTAAAATGTGATTTTAAGTATTCACAGAATTTTGTTATTTTTTAAGTGTCCACATCTAATTAACGCACATTGTTCAATATAATGCTGTTGCAGCAATCCTGATGATTGGGTTTTTTTTTTTTACATTGAAACATATGAAGATAACGAACACCATTCAAGATCAATAGTACATAAGAACAAGTACTTACAGAGGGGGGGGGGGTGTCGTCTATAGAACTTACAATTTTTTTTATTTAAACAAGGCTGCTGATATTCTTATTTCATCAACTTGTGTGAATAATAAATCAACTCATTTTATACATAACCATGTTTTTGCGTATCAAATCAACTGAGATATATAAACTCCGTATGCACGTGATGAAGGTATGATGCTGCATATGTAAGGGAAGTTGACAATAAAAAAGTTAAAATCAACACGTTTATCACAGAGCGTGGTTGTTAGATTATCATTAACGTGTTTTTCAAGTTTAATATCTGAATATGAAACAAATGCATCAGACTCTGTTGTGTCTTTTATGTCAAGTTTACCGGAAAATAGTGTATCGACATAAGAATAGAAATTACTATTGTAAATATACAATGCGTCCACGATATATCTAATTTTCAAGTTGAAGGCCACAACTAGTGTTTTTTTTTTCCTTTTTACGCATACGATTTAGCACATATTCTGCTTAATCTCAAAAAAGGTTGATCAAAAAGTAATGTCACTAATAATAAATCAATCATAATAAATCTTTTATTATAAAAAAAATAAAACACGATAATCTTCAATGTTGCTAAGTCATTATAAGAATCCACATGCTTAAACCTTTTAATATTACTTGCAAATGAAGTCTTTGTCTCTTAGTTTTCGGGTTACACAAGAGTATGCTTAACGTATGCATTTTTCAAAACGTGGTAAGCTATTTAACAAAATTTATGAACAAAGTTATAAAAGGGGAGAACGTTGCAAGAATTTCTGCGAGCATTATACTATAAATATAAATAATTTCCAATGTCTCAACAATATATGTTTTGCGGTGTCAATGGAGGACAACTTTTACTTATATGCAAACTTTGATGCACACACTTTTTTGGCTTTTCTGTTGTCATATAAAGATAGAAACAACAATCAAGTTTAAAATGAAGGAAATCAACGACAGAAAGTGTTTAGCTCAAAATGCTCGTTACGCTCACATATTCCTACAAATTTATGAAATGTATATGAGAGTTTTAAGGAAATTCCTGGTCGCCATCATCTGCCAAGACAGCTGTTACAAAACAGCCAGTCAATATAACGATAATTGCATACTGATGCGAAAATATTGACGTGCATCTGACATGGATTGGTCCAAATATGCAAATGAGCCATTATGAACTCATTTATTAGTGCAAATCACAATAATGGTTTGCAACTGTTCAAAGATAATCATGTTTTAATTTATCATCTAGCCATTCAGATTCTCTAAATTATCTCATTGGAAAACGCATTTCACGACCATATTCTTAAGCTTGAAATGCATTTTTTAAGAATTTATTTTATCTCAAAAAGGTAACAACAATTTATTTTGTCTCAAAGCAGCTTACAACAATGTCTTCGTTTGTAAGGCTCATTATATAAATTGTATTTTAGAAGAACTTAGACTTACTTCTACAAGTTGTAATCCAACTTATAATCATACTTCCCTTTCTAAGTAAGAAATTCTTATCATATGTCAGTTTTAAATATTTTTAATATTCCACAGAGCTAAATTGAATTTGAACAACCCTATATCTATTTTATTCCGAAACCTCATAAAAATCCTTACAAACAAAGATACATTGCGGGTTCCAGTAAATGCTCAACCAAGCCTCCTTCGTGAATCCTCACTAAGATAATGACAGTAGTGAAGGGAAAAATTCAAGAGTACTGTGCAACAATATATTCAAGAAGTGGTGTGAATCAGATGTGGATACTCGAAAATTCCAAAGAACTTTTGGACAATTTGAAATCGTTAGAATTTACCAAAATCAACAGCTTAAATCTTACAACATTTCAACTTTATACACAACTATTTCTCACGATGAATTAAAGTCCAGGTGTTTGATATCATTGACAGCTGCTTTTTCAATAAAAATTGAACTCGATAATTTACTTACCTGGTCATTGGTCATTTGCAAAATTATTTTATTAAAACACATTCTGATTGCACACACAAGTACTCTGAAGATGACATCAAAGAGATTTTTGAGTTTCTGATTGACAATATCTATGTAGTTTTTGGAGACAAGGTATTCCAACAATCTATTGGAATTTCCATGGGTAACAACAATAGCGCAACGTCATTAGCAGATCTATTTTTATATTCATATGAAGCAGAATTAGTGCGTGAAAAGACGAAAAGACTTCCTGTGGCCTTCAAGTCGACATTTAGATATATCGACGACGTATTGTCAATTAACAATAGTAATTTCCTACCTCGATACAATATATCCTGATGAACTTGAGATAAAAGATACCACAGAGTTGGACACATCTGTTTCATACTTGGATATTTTACTTGAAAAAGATGTAAATGGTAATTTAACAACCAAGCTCTATGATAAACGTGACGACTTTTACTTTTCTTTCGTCAACTTCTGTTACTTATGCAGCAATATACCTTCATCACCTGCATACGGAGTGTATATATCTCAGTTGATTCAATACGCAAGATCATGCTCTACGTATGGACAATTTTTAAAACGAGGTAAATACTTGACAAGCAAGTTGATGAAACAAGAATATCAACAGTATCGTTTGCAGTCATATTTTCATAAATTCTATGGTCGATAGAATGACCTTGTCAGAAAATACAATATATTTTTGAGAAAAATGCTGACTGATGTTTTTCATACTAATTATATTGTTACTCCATTTTCTATACACTAAATTGACGACGATTTTTCCGTTATTTCCCGGTCCTGACAAGGAGGACACGGCGGGTTTGACCGGTCAGCAGGGAATACTTACTCCTCCATGGCACCTGATCCCACCTCTGATGTTTTGGAGGTCCGTGTTTGCTCTGCTCCAATTTTGCATTGTTTGATGGACTTTGATATTGAATACTGTTCGAAATCTTCATATCCATCTAAAATTATCTTTCAAAGCCAACATTGCAATATTGAAAAAATTATTTCTGAAATGCATTTGGAGAATGTCCTTTTGAAAATATTTTCTACAAATTATGAGTATAAGATATATGAACTATTCATGTAAATTGGATTCATAATCATTTATTGAATTATATTCCTTGTACTAGACCGGCCACGGTAGCCTAGTGGTAGAGCGTTCGGATCGGGAGGCCTAGGTTCGATTCACATTCGTGGCGCCGCGTCAAACTTAAGACGTATACATGGGTAGTTACTGTTCCTTCGCCAAGTGCTCGGCATTAGAATTGAATGTTACGGGTCTTTCGGATATGACCTTAAAAACGTAGGTCCCGTGGCACGGTAGGCGCTGGCATGATAAAGAACCCTCACTGCTCAATGGCCCTGAGAGCCGAGTATAGGACAAATTTGTAGACCTGAACCTGCAAGTGGTGGCATCCATCTCCATATAAGTGAAAAATTGTCGAGATGGACATTAAGGAATGTACAAAACAATCAATCAATCAATCCTTGTACAGAAATAATTTAGTTTTAAGAATCGTCTTGTGACCAGAATATTAGCAAACTGGATTTTAAGTTGCTGAGGCTTTCTTTAAAGTACTTATAAACATAAAGCATGCATAAACATGTGATGATTTTCGTGAAAAAAGTTCACAATTCCTTAAATGCGTTTGAATCTTGTGCAAATGAAAATTATTATACAACCATAACAACAAATAAAATAAATAATTGTATTTCAGCAGACATTAATCGTGACTCTATGATCTTCAGAGATAAATGGCTCCTGGCATCGACCTAATGAATGCCAATTAAATAAAGTTTAAAAGCCCTCTATTTACAAAAAATGACATTGGTATGAGTTCATTTTGAATTTAAAATACAAATTCTCTCTGATCTTTTCCTTACTAGTTATAACTTGATTAGTTAGTGGTCACAAGTTCGGGACCTTTTAAAAATAGTCACTTTTCTACAAATATTCTAAATTCTGCGTCCTAAAATTTCAATTATGATGATGAATGGCTTTGAATATATAATTGTTTATTATGAAAAAACTTACATAAATTGACCAACGATATATTTTAATCATGTTACAACTTGGCAGTGACATTGATTTGTTTATTCAAATTTTAGATATAAACCTCAATAGTCTGAATACAGAGCTTAGTGATAATTCGCCATTCTAGTCACTCAAGACGGAAGCTTTTTGGTAGAAAACTTTTTTTTTTCTGCTAGAAGCAGCACTCACAAGAAAAATGAATCAGAGAACTGGATGCACACTTTTGTTCATAATATGTATCATGTTTTTGGAACTTTATGCATATCAAGAGACTGCTTCAACAAAATGTCTTGGAAAGTGTTCAGCAGAAGGAAACAAGTGTACCAAGGAATGTCGGATGATAAACTTAAAAAATCAAAACAGAAAATTGAGAGTGATTAGGTGTCTCAAAGAATGCAAAAAGGACTTTGTTGAATGCGGGGGAGAATGCGCATGTGCTTCTTCTTGTGCTAAGGAGAAAAATTATTGTTACGAAACTTGTGAGTCGAAACATTTTGTTACTTCTAAGGACCGAAAACAGTGTAAAAGAGAATGCCAGGTTGAAAACAAAAAATGCAGTAACAAATGTTGAGTAATTATACACTGTGTCTGTTGAGTATTCATAGAAACTTAAATGGGCTACACAAAGCAGTGGGCCTGTCAACCAATGATCATAAGAAAAGATGCCTTGTTTTCTGATATTTTATATCGACTTTTGATTTTAATATTTAACGAGAACATCGTTTTAAACAAGAATACTCTTTGTGTTGAAATCCATTTAGTTAATTTATTTCTTGCTTTGGAATGAAATCAAAAGGATATGGCATTCACATACAAAAACGCTATTTGTATGAGAAAGCCTGTATTATGCCATCGTTATCTAATGTAAGATTTGTAAGATTTATGAATAAAACAGTTTTAAACACCATCTGAATTGAATTTTGTACTTAAAGAGGATTAGTTCGTTTTTGTGTATGAATGCAAATGCATGTAAACATTACTTGTGTTAAACCAATAAGTTTTTCACTGTCTGTTTTATACTGTATAAAGGTAATTCTAGAATCATAATCGAAATGTCCACGAGTAGGAATTTTTTTAAGTAAACCTCCATTTAACTTTTGCGAAAAGCACTTTTACATTTGTCATATATACCTGCGTCATGTACGGAGGTGCAGAATTGATAATAGATAAGTCAACCTTTCTAATATCTTTGGTAAGGTGTCTGGGGCACTAACATGAAAAATATGAAGATTTACGAACGGTATTCAAGATCAAAAGACCATGAACACCCTATGCATGCTATGGAGGTGTACAGGTGATGAATTTTATGCAGGTTATGAACATGTGAGGAGCGGTTTTAGAGTGTAGAGTGGTTGTCGGATTCTTTATTTGAATCTTATATGTGCTTCATTTCTGCCTGTTATTTTCGTTTTATTAAATGTTTAGCTAATTTTTGTTGATGGTAAAAGAGTTTTTATATGTTGTCCAGGTGTAAAAGTAAGCTGTCGTCTGTAAAAGTCAGTGCTCCTCGCAAAAGTCATTTAGTCATTATCTGCCAATACAGTTTTGTCTAAAACGAATACAGCATGTCAATATACAGTGTACATATGACAGTCTAAAAGTGATTCCTGGGTCAATCACTGTACATAGGTGGTAAGTCGTCAAAAGAACGTATGTGGGAACAGGTGCCCAGGAAGATATTCCATGTTGATTGGTCACAAATGTGTTGTACTCATCTCATCTGAAAAAATGTAAACGAGCTCAGATATTGATAAATAGGTTGATGTTACAAGCATATCAGCAGCATTGTTAAGATTAATTGATTGTATATTGTTAAACGTCCCTCTCGAGAATTTTTCACTTGTATGGAGACGCCATCACTTGCCGGTGGAGAGCTGCAAATTTTGTCGTATACTCAGCACTAAGGGCTATTGAGCAGGGAGGGATCTTTTTCTTGCCAGCACCTACCGCGACATGGAGACTCGGTTTATACGGTCTCATCCGAAGGACCGG
Source organism: Saccostrea glomerata (assembly GCA_003671525.1). Taxonomy (NCBI): domain Eukaryota; kingdom Metazoa; phylum Mollusca; class Bivalvia; order Ostreida; family Ostreidae; genus Saccostrea; species Saccostrea glomerata. The sequence goes on from PRKT01000202.1 coordinate 580,564, forward strand.
TCTCCACGTCCCACAGTGGGATTCGAACCCGCGACGTAATGATCAAATCCTTACTTCGCGACTCTAGAGCAAACACTTTAACCAGTGCGCCACGCGAGTGACAGCAGCATTGTTAAGAGTCAACATTTATAAAAAGTTGTATTGTCGATACAATGACATTACCAGTACAATACAACCAATCACTAAGTCGAATATTTCTTGATGTTTTAATATATTTAAGTAAAGAGAAAAAGCAATCAAGCCCAAATGGAAAGGTCATTATTTTCATACTGTCAACGGATTTTTTCGGTACGTTCGATCGAGTCAAGAAGCACATGGTGTGTATGTGAAAAGGGATGTTTACTCCTCTATGTCACCAACCCCCTACTCCGTCTGATGATTTTTATGATTTGTGTTTGACCTACTTTTAATTGAAATTGTTTCGTAAGTCTCTGGCTTATAGTGCATCCCCATTATATCACATGTAATGATGGAATGCAACACCTGCAAAAGAGGCAAAATATACAATTTAACTGCATAACTCAAAATAAGTATTAAAGTAGAATATTGTAAAATTTGGTAAATAATTCCATATTCGATTTTCTTTAATCATGACCTTTAATTTTTTTTTAGATTTTGTAAAAGAGGGAGAAAAATAGTATGTACTTAGAAGATAATTAATTCTAATTCATTATTTTTTGGATAAAGATCATAAATAATTAATTCTTAGATTATTTAGGTCAAGACTACAACCAATTATATTTTCTCCCAAACATTGTTGTTTAATTAGGCGAAGATTAATCAGACAGATTAATTCTTATAAATGTTTAAACTAAAGGTCACTATTCTAATTACAATATTTCTAGAGGATAATTGAATGATATTTAGACTGAGTACGTTTTACGTAGGCATTTGAATGGGAATAAGCTTAAATTTGAAGAATTTTTATGGCTTCATTTTTTCGAACTGAAATTCATAGCTATTTACTTGTAACATTATCATAAAAAAATGGAAAATATTCAATGAGGATTTATTATTACCGGTATACCCCCGCTTGAAAAACGTGGGTGTATATAGTAATCGGAGTGTCCGTCTGTATGTACGCTCGTCCGTCCGTCTGTCTGTTGCGCTTTGGGGTACCCATGTCTTATCCCCAACTCCTCTTATCCCACTGAATGAAATGATGAAATTTTAAGTGAATCTTTATGGCATAATGCCGTGGTGCACCTCCTGTTTCACTTTTTGATCCGACACATATTTCTGATTTTCCATGGCAAAACATTCCATTGCCATTATATTCATGTTGGTGGTGGGGTATCATTTAGTGAGCTCATTGCTCACAGTACTTCTAGTTTTAATTAGTGGCTGACTATCTCGTATGTTTTAAAAGGATTTTTAAACCTGTTATGTATTGATGTTTCACTTCTGTAGCTTCAAATCAATTTGTCTTTTAATTAGAATTTTAATTGGTGAAGGATATGAAGATAACTAACAGTATTCAGCATCAAAGTCAATAAAACAATACAAAATTATAGGAACAGAGCAATCACGGACCTCCAAAACATCAGAGAATATCAAATTATAAGTGTATTAGTAACTTGTCAGTTATCTACATAAGATTATACAGAACAGTTAGGAAAATAGATTACAATATGATTATGCATTTGAATGAAAATACTATTATTGATTTTTCAGAAGGGAAAACCACCCCTTATTAGAAAATGTAGAAAGTATGATGCTTTTAAAGAAAATTTATCTAAAAGCAAAGCTAGTGCTATATGTCTTTTTATGTCTTCTATTTAAAATTATTTCTAAAATTAAAAATGAATTGATTTATGCTTTTCTTCCCCTTTGTGGTATTTAATGGTCCGTCTCTATTTATTGCTATTTTTCATTTTTATGATCACTCAGTTTACTTCTTTATTCAGTGTTAAATATTGAAAGAACAATGATGGAATAAGAAAATCAAGTTCATGCAATTAATGCATTAATTGTTAGTGATACTGTTTTGCATAAGACATCCACGCTAATTTCCCTAATATTTAGCATTGTTTTTCTTTTTTCTGGAAAGAATCTACACTTTATAAAGAAATTTTAAAGAATAATAAAAACACAATTTATGGCAATGTTATTTGCCAATTTTTGTAAGTGATTTATAGAGGAATATATAAAATAGGTATGTCGGTTTTTGAATATTGATTATAAAGAAAAGTGTTCTGTGTTACAGTCCTTTTATTACACCATGAACATTTTGAGTAGACAGTTTTTCATAGTACAATTAGTAAATGTAGCAACTGTCAACAACTGTCTTATATAATAAAGCTTTAATTGTATTTATGAAGATATAGTTTGCATCGCTGGACAAAAAAAAAGACTTGATGTACAGTAATTACGTTATATTAATACTACTTGCATCAAACAGCATTACCTGATGTGTCCATCAAGAACAGATAATTATGGAGATTTATGGTATTTTAATTGAATGCATTATTTAATATGATTATATTAATCATGTAATGCTATAAAAAAGAATTTAGGGAATCGACTGAGGTTTTCATTACGCAATAATTTGCACGTCGTTGTAAAAAGAAGCGTATTTCCTCTTAAAATGCAACCTTTTTCACTTATTTAATAACATTTATCAAATTTTACAAATCACAGGTATAAAATCTATTCATTTTATACAACGGATTATTTAAAACACGTTTTTTAATCGATGATCAGATCTATGTCGTGTTTGTGACGCTATGATGAACTGAAGTTCTTAAAGAGGGGGTCATGGTATAACAGCAAAAAAAAATATTTTGTTGTACTCCATAAATAAAGGGAAAATTATATTAATTTTAACACTTTAAGATGCCCTCTGGACACCAGAAAGTGATATTGTTTGTTTCATAATAAAATGTATTGCAACATCACTCATCCTTTATCAAAAAATGAAGCAAAAAAGTCTATTGTAAATTTTGTATAAATTGCTGTGAGGTTCGAAAAATTGGCATTTTCCGATATAATTCTATGGTAAATGCACCTGTAATTTGCGACGGTCCCTAAGAGTACCTACATTTTGTTTTATTTTGGCATGTTCTCTAAAGTCAATTTAAGTTACATTGATGTATAAAATGAAAGAGTTTCTCCTAGAATTGTAGTTTTCACATATCAAACTCCGGTCCGCTCCATTAGTTCTCATTTTAAATCTGTTTTATATTCTGTAGGTGGTGGATTCTGCATATGAGTAAAATTTCTCGGGAGGAATCTTATCTGCATGAAATATTGTCTTTCATTCTTCTATTTAAAATTGATTTCGAAATTATTTATTGTTTTAGCAGAAAAACATTGTTTTACTTTCGTTCTGGTGAATGATAAACGGCCAAATTTATACTTGCAATTCGATTATTATGTTTGCAAAATTTTTAAAAAAAATTGCGCTGGAAAAACTTGTAAATCGTGCGAATGATCTTTAAATTTCAATATTATCAGAATGATTTGCACAAAAATACGCCATTAAAATGATATAAGACTTAATTTAGAAAATGACTTGTTTTTTGATACAATAAAGAAATAATTTATGATTTTATAAAGGAAATGAATTTCCCTCACATTATGTAAACTTTAAAGATGAAAATCAAACATCATTTTTGAAATGCCAGTTTTCTTCATTTAAAGATTTTTTTTATAATTACTTGCACTAGGTAATAAAATGTTATCCAAAATTAGATTTTCTCACACTTCACTTCCCAATCACAAAGGTTATATAATCCTACAAAAATATAGATTTATGACAGTTAATTTATTAGGCTTTAGGAAAATCTTGAGATGACATAAAACATGCAATAGGTTAATCTATTTTAATGAGTAATCACCCTTCCTTCAGTATATAAGACAGTTCGATATGAAGACAATCATTTTATTTTTAAAGGAAGAACTGTATACATTAAAGATGTCTTTCAGACTATTCTATGCACTAATGTTCATTATTGGTATTTTATCTTTGGAACTACATGCAACCCTAGTGAAAGTCTATGGAAAATGTGAAAATAAATGTGTCAGCAAAAGAGACAGGTGCACAGATAGATGTCGCAAAATTAAGTTAAAAAGTGAAAGAAGAAAAGTTAGAGTGCTCAAATGTCTCAATAAATGTAAGACAAGTTTTGAAAAATGTGAAGGCAAATGTGACTGTGTCTCAACATGTGCAAGAGAAAGGATTGGATGCAGAAGAAGCTGTGACATTTACCCTTTTAACAGGAAATTTGACAGGAACGAATGCCGAGAAGAGTGTAGCCATGAAAATAAGGAATGCTGGGAAATGTGCTGATGAACGAAAAAACACTTATATAAGTGAACATTTAAGTCATTCATGGACAGATGAAAAACAATTAACTAGTCAACTTAACATTTCTGTGAAGAGTTAAATTTAAGAATTGACTTATAGCATCCACGGAATCCTATGTTGAAATCCATTCCACTACACTCATGTTTAAAGAGTTTACCCACAAATACTGCACAATTCGTAAATAAAAAAAACAACACGTGCACTACGGTTAAAGTAAGAGAAGCTGAGTCAAACGGTGCATCATTGATAGAAAATTTCCTTTGGCAAGATGCGAAAATAGTGCTACATATCTTGTAACATTAATTTTGTACTTTGATGCATTATTTATTCAAAAGGAAATATTGTAAAAAATCAATAAATTTATGTGAAAAAACCGAAGAAGCGTTTGTTTTTCTTAAGAAACAAGAAACAAAAAAATGCAACATTTTTCAAAGCTACATGTATGTGTTTCATTTATATGAAAAAAAAAACTTTGCCGTAAAATTAAATTTGTTAGTCATTCATAAGAACTTGTTAATTTTTTGTGTTGTCATTTCTGTAGGAGAAATATGTTCTTGTTCTTCATATTTCTTCAAAAGTAGATTGACTTCCTATAGTATCTTTTAGATAAGAAAATGATTTTAATCGTTTTTGATATTTATGTTTTTTCCTTCAGAATAATTCCTTATTATGAAAACCATAACACTTAATGTGGTTTTTTTAAAAAATTTAATTAGCTTTCAAAATTTAAGAAATTTTATAACACTGAAATATGAATTAAAATGCGAATTACTGATGATCGTGTTAATCATCTTAAAACAATTTTTGATATGAAAAAATAATGTCATATTAGCACATTTATTATTGGGGAATGAAGATTGCCATTAAGAGTTAGTTTTTACGAGACGTGTAGCTTTCCTGACTTTAGAATCTATCATTTGAAAAGATTGTAAGAACAACGCTAAACAAATAAATGATATTTGAAGCATTACAATGTCACTGAGGATGTTTAAGTAACCCTGCCTGTCGGCCAACTTCTGTCAACAACATCTGCTTTCAAGACAAATACAATTTGTCAATATGTGTGACAGCTTAAAATTTGATATGATATATTGACCGCTAAAATGACACTGTATATCAATTGTGCCAATAATCAAGGAGCCTAGCTTTATAAATCATATTTTGGTGCAACATCGATACACAAATTTTATTTTGCTTCCTTTTTTTCATGGAAATTTTTTGAAAAAAAAATTGAATTAAGGACAGATGATACAAACAAAAATGGATGTCTGGATTGATATATTTTTTGGCCTAATTCAATTGCAAATGATGCAAATAATAAATTTCTGAAATAAAAAGAAATTGTAAATCTTCTATGATGTTCAAAAGTATACCCTTCTGAAACCATCCTTTTTAATCTATACAAATATTTTCCACTTCAAATTCCATTTGTGTGCAAATTTGAATAGAAATTGAAAAAAATACGCGGTGAAAGTTCTTCATTTTACTTAACAATAACTCAAGTTGATATTTTCAAATTCTTTGACAAAAGTTTGTTTGTTTCATCTGTCCTTAAGTATATATTTGAATGTCGTCTGTAAATAACTCGAGAAAACTTATTAGTGTAGCTTCCGTGAAATGATGCTTCATCATTATTTGACATCTTGTCAGAGATGAAACTAATTTTAAAAATTCTTTAATAATAAAATAAAACTTTAAAACTTTCTGATGACAGCACGGAAATCAATGCAAGAATGATAGAAGGAAATGTCACATTAAAAATAGCTGATCCTGGCTTTTAGTTCGAAACGTGTTTTCTGTCGTAAGACTCATTTAAAAATTGTATTTAAGAAGAACTTGATTTAATTCTACAAGTGGTAATCAAACTTATGCTCATTGTTTCCTTTTTAAGTAAGAAATTCTTCGAAATCATTTGTCAGTTTAAAATATTTTACTATTCCAAACAAACTAAATTTGTATTGGAATCCGAAACGTCATCAAAATCTTAACAAAAAGGATACATAGAAGTTCTAATAAATGTTCAGTCAATCTTCTTTCTTCACTCCTCACTAAGATATTAACAATTGTGCAGGGGAAACTTAAAGAGTTCTGTGCAACAATATATTAAAAAACCGAGGTAAATCAGATGTGAATACTTAAAACGTTTTTATCAAAATCAACAGCTTAAAAACTTACGACCTTCAACTTTATATACAAACATTCTTACAATAAAATTAAGTCCAGACTTTTTGATATCATTGACAGATAATTTTTTTTTTTGAAAAATTGAACTTGTGAAAATTAACTTACCTTGTCATTGGTCATTTGCAAAATTATTTTATAAAAATAAATTCTATTGTACACACAAGTACTCTGAAGTTGACATTAAAAGATTCTTGAAGTTTTAATCATATATTTGTGATTTTGGAGACCAGATCTTACAACAATATATTGGAATTCCCTTGGGTACTAATTGCGCCCACTAATTAGTTGACATAAACTTATATTCATAGGAAGAAGAATTTGTCCAAAATCTAATGTGTGAAAAAAACCTTGCAGTGGCCTTCAACTTGACATTTAGATACATTGACGACGTATTGATAATCAGCAATGGTTATTTTCATTCTTATGCCGTTACAATATATCCTGGTGAGCTTGAAAATAAAAAGATACAACAGAGATTGACACATCTGTTTCATATTTGAATATTTTACTTGAAGAAGATGTTTATGGTAATCTAACAACCAAGGTTTAGGATTAACATGACGAATTATACTTTACAGTTGTCAACTTCCCTTACTCATGCAGCAATATTCCTACATAACCTGCATACGGGGTTTATGTATCTTTCTATACTGTATATTATATATATTAATTTGATATGCAAGAGCATGCTCTACGTTAGTACAATTTATAAAACGAGGTACACTTTTGACATTTATACAGGTTGATGAAACAAGAATATCAGCAGCCTTGTTTAAAGTTATCATTTCATAAGTTCTATGGTTGATACAAAAACCTTGCAGTACTAACTGACGTTTTTCATACTGATTGTAAGGCCATTTTTAATTCACTGATTTGACGAAGGATTTTACTGTTATATTTCGATCATGACAAGGAGCACACGGCGGATGAATGTGACCGGTCGACAGGGGATGTTCACTCTTCCATGACACCTGATCCGACCTATAATGTTTTGGAAGTCTGTGATTGCGGTGCTCTTTTTTTGTTTTCTTTTATGGACGTTTGAGGATGAATACTGTTCGCTCCCTTCGTATATTTCATTCGAATATACCTTATTATTTTGAACAGTATGTGAGACCTTGATGTAGTTTGAGTACCCACCCCGTCTACTTCAACACAATAAGCCAAACAGGTCTAATGCGACTTCCCGGGTACTACCCGAACACGAACTCTCAGGTAGATAAAATTACTAATCGAGGGGCTCCCCACAGGATAAAGAGCAATATTATCATTCACACAATAGGGGTATCTTAAGAAATTAAATCTATTTATTTTGTTACAAACTGCTAGTCCAAGAGGAACAAGTCTGTAATCCGCTGAGACATTTACCTTTTAAACGGAAAGTTCAACTACATAAATTATAATGTTACATAGAAGCCGGCTTGGGATGTCCCTGTCATTAGTTGAAATTAAGCATTGCTTTTTTCGGTGTTAATTTTTGGTTTAGACAATAGATAATACAGGTATACATTTATATCAATATTAGATTTTAACACTGAAAAAGATACTTTGTAGCAATAATAAATTTATTCAATTTAAATTTTTAAAAGTTCATAAAACGCAATATATCTGGGCGATTTTGTTTTTGAAATAGTTGTCATGATTTTAAAACAATGATATTTTATCGAATTAATTTTGCGTTTGTCTTTAGGGGTCCTTGAAATAATTATTGTTTGTAAGAAGCGAGTGGGGCATGATTGTTGACTCTGTCGGTCATCTTTACCCTTAGCTTACATTAAAAACCCAAGAAATAACAATTTTGCCAAAGTATGCATTCAATCAATCTACTTTTTTACAAGTTATAACTGATTTATTAAGAAAAATTATTTGCTAACGAACCTTGTCCTCAAGTTTTCATTTTTAGCACCTGTTCAACTCATAGAAATTATTCAAGGAGAAAAGTACCTGTCATTGAAATTTTTCATCACGAGGTTCAACACTATTGAAGGGATTTTTAGAAGCATTATATATTCTTATTTATTAATCTTATAACAGAAATGCACTATTCAGCAAAACTAAGAATATAGACTTCAGATGGCCAACCTGCACAAATTGATCCCCCCCCCATCTTCATTTGCATTTTTGTTTTTAAACTTTGCAACAAGTAGTGTCTTCATATTTTTAGTTTTATTTCTTCACCTGTGAAAATCCCTCCATACAAACAATCTATTAAGTGCTTTATTACTAAATACATGTATGTAAAATAAATTATGCCAAACTACATTTTAAGAGAAATATCACAGGAACACAAACTTAGAATGATATAATGTGATGCATTAATCAGAAATATTGTTTAAAAAGTAAATATCTTCAAAAATTAAGTTGACAATTGGAATATGAACTGGACCTGTACGTCTGTAGGACACTCCCTGAAAATTAAAGAAAATATATGACATTGCCAAAAAGTGAAATGTGATTTAATTACAGTTTGTGTTGAAATTCCTTTGTATGTCAGTCAGTAAGTTTGTGACTTGATTATATATGTATATATACTGATTGCATTCTTATACATACTTACATGATATATGCATACTTTACAAATCCAACCTATAAATCACTTCGAATATTTATACATATTCATTGAATACGTGAGGTATTAGTTTGGCTAATATACTATGTTTGTTTGTTGCTAAACGCCCTTCTTAAGAATGTTTCACTCGTATTGAGACGACACCATCACGTCCCACAATGGGATTCGAACTCTTGACTCTTTATACTGCGACTCTTAATCAGATATTGCTCCTTTGCGCCACGCATTGGCTTATATTTTATGTGTTATTTATGAAACTTGCAGTCTGGAAAGTGAGTAAACTGATATCTAAATAGGGCACATATTGGAATTTAAATTAAAACGAACAGTTCCTACCTTTTTATCTTATGATCCTTTCAAAATACATGACCCGCATGACTTTTCGCATGCAAAATGTAGACTTAAATGTAAGCATGTAATTTAATTGATGTATTAATAAGCAAGTTTTTTTTATTATGACAAATGTATATAACTAAAAGTAGCCAAACTAAGAATGTCATCGAAATACAAGAGGCCCATGGGCCTTATAGGCCACCTGAGCATCATGCAACAACTTTTCAATGATTAAAATTAATTCATGTTTTAAGCCAAATGCTATGGCATTCATAATTTTGAAAGAGGCACCATTGATCATCATAACTTAACACTTAGCAATTGCTTAGTTTGGTTAATTAATACCCATAGACAGGATTGGGGAACAAAAAATGCATTTCAACTAATCAGTAATATTCAGCAATATTCAGAAGTGCCCCTACTACACATGAACCTTTGACCAAAGGTCCACACATTGCACAATTTTTGAAAAGGCACCCTTGCTTTTCAAAAATATTTGATTAATCCAAAGGAGCAGATTTCAAACAATTCGTTCATTTTCAGTATATAAGTAAAGCTTCCCTCTATGGTACCCCTGACCCTGGGGCCTTTAAATTCACAACTATGGAAGGTTAGGGCCCCTGCTCATCATAACTATATAGGTAGTTCATCTGCTTAATACCCAGGAGCAGAGAAGAAAATTTTCAAAGATTTAATGTATTTTCACTATATAATCAATAGAGCCCCGCCCTAATACCAGAACCCCAGACCCTGTGGCCATAAAATTCACAATTTTGGTAGGGGCACTCTTGTTCATCATAACTATGTACTTAGTTGGTTTATTTAATACACAGGAGCAGAGAACAAAATTTTCAAAGAATTGATCCCAGGGCCATGAATTTCACAATTTTGGTAGAGGACTCAATTACAATCATGCAAACAGTTAGATTGCGTGATGTCCAGGAGTAGAGAAGAAGTTTTTTAAAAGTTGCATTAATTTTAGTGGTTTTGGCTCCACCACTCAGGCCCCAGGGGGGGCAGGGATCATGAAATTCACAATTTTTGTTCCCCTTCACCCATGAATGCTTTATGATAAATTAGGTTGAAATTGGTTCAGTGGTTGCAGAGAAGAAGCTGAAAATGTTCAAAAGTAAACGCACAACGCATGACGCACGACGACGGACAAAAACAGATAACAATAGGTAACATGAGTGACCTAAAAATAAATCTTGAGCGATGCAAACACGGACCATTCAAGGTTGGGTACATGTAGGTGCAATGAAGAAGTAGGAATGCTCTGTCTAGACAGCAAATATCTTTTTAAGGTTTGCAAATTGTCTTGGTCATAAGTTTTTTCATAAAAAGTCACATTTACTGTTTTGTTTTTTAACATGCTAACCCCTAAAGGTTTTAGCGCTGTCACTTTATTTTATTCAACATTCAGATATCTGAACGATATGTTTCTTCAATTAAAGATAGTTATTTTCATCTCGATCGACTCGATTTCCAAATGAACTTGACTAAAAGACTCAAAATAGATTTCCATGTGTGTTTTATGACAGATGGTATTAACTGACTATAGACGAATAAAAACGTCCTTGAAAATTCACACTTTCATTTGTTTTCAAAATGGCCGTCCATGTAGTGATGTCACACTAGTGCCTTGTGGATGCCAAGGGTCAAAGCCTGATGAGTCATTACAAAGTGCATATTTGTAACCATATTAAGGCTCATTTTCCTTTATTTTGAGAATTTCCAGCATGAGCACTAAAAATGCGTGCTTTCAGTCAATCTGAGGATATATAGGCATCACGTCCGGAAAAGAAGGAGAGTTTTTTTTCCGGAAGTTTAGTACAATACTAATAATTAGCTTAAAAACATTGAAAATCCAAATTATTGTCATTTTTTTTAAACATACAATTTATGATTTCTTTAAAACTGGCAAAAATCAAATTCAGGTAATGGAATGAAAATCATTCAACCGTGACTGATTTTGCAAAGTTGAAGATGTCCTTACTTTTTGGGTACAAAGTTATAACCCGTATAACTTTTCTTTTGCTTTTGAGTATACAAGATGTAATTATATTCCACTTTCCTGTTTACTCTGCGTACAATCAGTCTTTTTAAGGCATGCATGCGTCACACTGATTAGATTATCGTCAAAGGATTTCGTAAATTCTACAGTCGTCTTGATCATACCAGCCTCTTGAATAACGTGGAACGTGTTTTATGTCCTGTATGCATTTTTATATTTTTTTTCATAGATTTTGTTTTAGATCAATCACTAATTTTTAGCATTAACATTTGAAGGTCGACCCCTGACATGAATCAAAATTGCATGTTTTTCAGGTCCAAATTTCATTCAATCACTAATTTTTGCATTAACATTTGAAGGTCGACCCCTGACATGAATCAAAATTGCATGATTTTTAGTTCCAAATTTCATTCAACACTCATTTCTCGATAAAATATTCGAAATACATTTTTTATTTGATTATCAAAACGTCGGTTGGTCGGAGGGGGCAATCTAGGAACAGCGGTTATTCTATTATCCCACAACCGAATTGTGCATGTCGAGGGGATCAAGACATCCATTGTAAAAACGGGGATTAATTATTTGAATAGCATAGAGCAATGCAAATTCATTTGGACAGAAAATGTGCAATTTAGCATAAACTTTTCACATTATGACAGTTTGATTTTTCTCATTTTCTATGTCACGATTTAATCATTTTATTTTACCTTCTTGCAGTGTTTCGCCCTTAATTTAAATGACAACACTTGTAATCTTTCATGGTTTAATGGTCTGCTTCCTTCTATTTCTAAGAGCTGATTTAATATTGTGCATACAAATTAAAAGATTTTTTTTTATTTATATTTATGCACCTAATCACTAGTGTCTATTATATATTTTACTCAGAATACGAAATGTACTTTTAAGAAATACAAGTTTTATTCTAAACATTATTTTCAATTCAAAAAATAATATATTTTGTTCCGTTACAATTGTAAACAACATGATTTTTTCATATCAGGAAGCTTATGAAGCTTGAAACTCTGTTACAAACTTAAATGGGCCTATTGCAGAGTAAAAAGTCTAGTTTTTGACAAGCAGGAAACAGAAATTGACCTTTTAGGTATGTTTAAATGTTGTATTATAGGCATTCATTTCTGTTAATTAATTTATTATTCTCAATGCATACATTGACTAGATAAAACATTCGCATCATCGGCAATATTGAAAGGGATAATATGGGTAATTTTCATTAGTATTAACAATTGACATTTTATCAAATGCTGGAACAAGATGGTAATACTCTCTCTGGCATTTATTATAACAAATCAAAAATTGTAATAAACTTTTTTAGATTCATTTAAAGGTATATTACAAATCATCAAGTACTATAAATATGGAAAAGTAGAAAATTTTGTTATTTAGCCTAAAATCTTATTTGTGTCAGGATGAAGGATTCCCATACAATGGTATTCATTTTTCATTTAAAAATGAGTGAATAAATTATGGTTATCAGATTATTGTCTTGGAATATCTTATAAAACTCTCCATCAGCTACTATTATTTTATATTTAATTTCAGCTTTATATTCTTTATTGGTGTTTGCTGGAATATTAAATAAAACAATGTTTTTTTCTTCTTTTTTCCAGATCCCCATAGCCTGTGTTTTTATGTTTTCCATATTCACATTTAATCCAATAGAAACATCTCCAGTGGTACGTACGCTCACTTGTGAAGAAGAATGTTTACAAGAAAGAAAAGACTCTGATACCGAATGTAGAATAGAACATATGGACAACAGGACTTATTACTTTAACTGTTCAGCTGAAAATAAAGCGTCCTATAATTCATGTTTGAGTGAATGCAGCTCAGAGACAAAGCCTCCTCAAGACGTGGAGGATGTGACGCAAACTACGGATCACTCCTGCGTTTTTAAATGTACCCGGGAACAGTTTTGGTGTAAAGACTTGTGTAAACTACATCCATTTGCACGTGAATGGGATAGAACTCAATGTACAATGGAATGTGATTTTGAATTTGAACAATGCAATGAGATTTGTGAGGAGAGCAATATATGAAAAAGAACAATTTATATGACAGTAGAATACTAGTATTCTGAGAAAGAATATCTGCATTACTTTACAATAAGGGACCAATGTTGTTGATGGTTATTTATATTATCTAGATAATGGTGAAAAGCAAAGAAAAAATCGGTATTGTTTTTCGCAAAAACACATTTGAAAGGAAACCCGAGAAATATCAAAGCTTTTACTTAAACATCTTTAATTATAACACTCATTTTAACAGTTGTAAAAGGTGCGTGATATGAAACGGTGTATGCGTTTTGGACAAATCATACATATCTTGATGTCGTGACTGTAATCATTAATAACAGTTCTCTGGCGCAATAGAAAAAATACAAAAGATATGGTGTTTATACTATGAAATATCAAGAACAGTACTAGAAATATGGGAAATCATTTCAAAACAAATTGACTCAATAATTTGCTTATATCACGACCATAAATGGTAATTAAGTATTAAATTCAAACCTAATCAGTAAAACAAAATAGTAGGGTGGTTGTTTACTTGTCAAAATTTAGATGAGACAAATAATGTTAAAATTGGCTAACAGAGGCTAAAAATGGATCACAAACATCGACAGTTGTCAAATTTTTCTGAGTTATTCATTGAAGAAAAGGCAGCATAAATCAACATAACCTCCTACGTAGTTAACAAAGAGTACGTAAATGTGCACTTTATAAAGGCTGATATTATCAAACATATCCAGGTGAGATTGAGCTTGTCAGTTTGTTCTCCTCTCGTTTTTGTTATTGCTAATTTTCATGTTGAATTGCTCTTACTTTGATGACATTCTTCAGCCATATCATTTTCTAAAGTTTCAATCAGAAATTTTCTGTCCTCACCCACAATTAGAAACCAGTATTTAATATTTTGATATTTTGTTCACGTTAACATTGGAAATTACCCTTTATTCATTACTTGTTAGCTCAATAAATCTAGCTCTTATAATTGGCTTACATTAAGTCCTTTATCAAAGAAAAAGCGATTACTTAGAATTACTCAGAATACTATAAAATGGTCTATGAGCTATCCATAATCCAAGATTAAAACTATTTCAGGTGCCATGAAAAAGGTTTATTTACAAGTAATAGCAATTTATTACTTTTATCTGCATTATTTATGTTTTCAAAAGAGTGTGCGATAAAATACCAGGAAATATATTTCAAGGATACCGACCCTCTAACAAGAAACATAAATTTCAAAATATAAAATCGGGATACTGCCCTCCGTTTTTATTATCAAAGTTTCATAATTTAGTTGTCAGTTTCATCAAATTTAACATTAGATAGAAACATTACCTTCTATTTCCTTTGCCTGGGTTTTTCAAATTGTTTTAATGTATCTAACCATTTAAATTCACTTTCAAAAGCATTTTAAATAAAATGAGAATTATCTTTAAAGACCATATACAAATGTTTAATGTTTATGGTCGATACAATGACCCTGTCAGTAAAATTAAATTTAATGCAGTTTATCATTGAATCAAATGCTGACTGACGTTTTCATACTAATTATTAGTCCATTATTTTACACCGAATTGATGACGATTTTTTCCGTTGTTTCTCAATCATGACAAGGAGCACACGGCGGTTGTGACCGGTATGCAGGGGATGCTCACTAATCTGGAGCACCTGATCCCACCTCTGCTGTTTTGGAGGTCTATAATTGCTCTGCTCCTATTTTGTATAGTTTTGTGGATTTTTCAACTTGAATGTTGTTCGTTATTACCATATATTTGTTTAAGTACCAAATTTTTTTTGGTAATATATTTTCCAATGAAAAGAATATACTCAAGGAAGATCTCTCTTGCCAGCAGAATCATTCTTTTCTTACACCTACATTCAACATTGTTAAATACTGACTTCGGAAGCACTGCTTCATTTTGTTTTCTAATGTGAATGTGACACTAAATATTATTTTCATATACTGTAAAATCACATATTTTCGCGGGTCAAATTTTCGTGGTTTGAAAAAAACCTCTTGGTTCGTAGGGATTAAATTCGTGGAGGAAGAATTGCTTAGTAGTTATGAATGTAACATTTTACATTTCGTGGTGAATATGAGTTCGTGGGTCTATTCATACATCGGAAACAACGAAAATTAACCCCCTATGATTTTTTTTAATTTCACAGTACTCTTAATTCATATTTTTAATTTTATGTTGTGACCATAAATCATGACTTTTTTTATCCTCCGTTTTAAAATTCCTATCATGGTCTGGTCTGATATTAAAATTATTTCTGAAAACATAACAGCGTTTAATTTCTCATACGTTCGCTTTCCATTTGAAGCTGAGACTATAGCTCTTGCTGAAAATCAATTCTCGGAAGTTTTTTAAATGTGAAATTTAGTGCAAATGGGGTAATTTGTCCTATGAAACTATGCAGTGAATAAGATAAGTCAAAGAAAGACAATCCATTGATACTTGCTCTCTTACTTTCTCTTGTTTGGTTAAATCTTTTAAGGATTTTTTTTGCGCAATACATTTATAACTTTCTTGCAGACGATAATCAATGGAAATTCATTTAACACACTTAACGAAAACGAATCATTTGTACCTCAGGGTAATCCTTTCTTCATCTAGAATTATTACTTACAGCTTAAAACAATTGACATGTTTTTTTCAATTAATAGTATATAATTGATTTTGAGTTAAGTTTGTTTTTTATATTAATTTGATTTTCACTTATTTTTTGCTCGCCCAAAAGAGAATCATAAAATGATCTGCGAAACAACAACAGATCAACTTTTTGAAAATAATTTTACACAAATTTAAATATCAAGAAAATGAACAGTAATTAAGCTCAGAGATCTATTAATACAATACAAAGCATTCATGGGCCTCTGAAAACTTCAAAAGTGGAATCAGGTACCATTGACGAGTAAGCGTCCCTTGTCGACTGATCATACATTCAGTGTGCTCCTATTCATTTTTATCTTCTATACCTAAACGAATGAACGGAAAAATTCCTTTAACAATTTAGTTTTGAAAAAAAATAATGTTGTCCTAATAATTTATTTGGTAAAAAAGATATTAATCAATATCTGTCATAATGATAGATTAAATTTACTGAATTAAAGAGATATTTCCTATTCATTAACGTAACGAGATTGGACTATTAGATCGGAAGCACCGACATTTACAGTTGACGGCTTACTTGGACATCTAAACATGGATCAGACTCTGTGGTATCGCTTGTTTCTGTTCGTATGTCGATGGGATATATTCCAGTGAGCTTGAAATAAACATATGACAGAGTCTGATCCATCTGTTTCATATTTGGATATCTTACATGAAAAAGATCATAATAGTAGACTAACAACCAAGTTCAATGATAAAGGTGATGACTTAAACTCTTCAATCGTCAACTTCCCTTACGTATGCAGCAATGTACCTTGATCACATGCATATGGAATTTATAATTCTCAGATGATTCGACAACAAAAACATGCTCTATGTACGTACAATTTCTAAAACGCGATGAATTATTGACAAACAAGTTGAAGAAACAAGAATTACTGCAGACTCGTTTAATGTCATTTTTTCGTAAGTTCTATGGCCGATACAATGACTTTGTCAGCAAAAATAATTTATCATTGAATCGAATGTTGACGTTCGTTTTTCATACTAGTTGTGGGATTTTTCCGTTATTGTCCCTTCATGACATGGAGACGAAGTGGACGTGGCCATTCGGCAGGGTATTCTCCTCCATGGTACCAGATCACACCTATGATCGATATTTAGGATGTCCCTTTTTGCTCAGCTCCTATTGTTTTGTTATATGAATACTTGAGCTTGAACACTGTTCGTTATCTCAATATATTGCACCCCTTACATATGTCTGCAAAATCCACTTTTTATTTGAAAAATATGGTGGCATTCCCCCTCCCATCATAAAAAATAAAGTACGTTATCAAGCAACATGATTTTAAAGACATGCGACTGTTTTAGTTAAACTTTCAAGATAATCAAGTTGATATGCAAATAACCAATCTATTTAGAGAATCTAATTTTAGTGTTGGTAAACTTACTTTCCAAGCCCTACACACAAGATGAAACAAAATTTTGTTGACATGTAACTAATATACCGAGTACGCTGCATTTCGCTATAAACATGATTCTGTTTCGTTATATAAAAAGAATTCACTTCTTCAATAATATTGGACTTTTTAATGTATACGTATACTGTCTAATGATTGATACAAATTCATTATTTGACCAGCAATATTTGAGGTGTTCTTTTATTATACATAATATATTTTTTATATTCTTTAATGGTCATATTGTTAACATATATGTCAGGATGTCTGTATGAAAAATCGTTCAATTAGGTTAATGTTCTTACAATATTGTATTATTTGTACGTCATTTGTGTCTAAGTACTAAAATAGCCAACCTTCTCATAAGATGCCTTGAAAACTGGTTTTAACTTGTTGAGAGATAAATGGAGAAATAATTTTCATAACAAAAAGAAAAAATAGAATATTTAAACATTGTTTATCTGTTGTTAAACATCCAAATATGAAAGAGACACATCAAAGTACGCGGTGTCAATCTTGTAGAGTTCACTGGGGGTCTGTTTTAACTAATTGAATAAAATATAAATTAACAATATATTACAGCAATGTAAAAAAACGTATAATGCAAAGCAAAAATATTAAATAATAATCTAAAAAAATGCAATATATTATCTTCTATTTTCAAAACCATAAATTTTTCAGCATTATTTTTAGCAAAAGATAACAAAATGTGAATGTTAATTAGAAATAAATGTGCTTGAGGACATTTTCTCCTCCCTCAGACATATAATAAATAATATTTTGAAAAGAAATTAGTGGCAAATCTAGCCTAAAAAAACCAACAACGTTGTGAAAGATGAAATGACGGTAATTTTTCAATACCTAGCTGTCCTTAATTCAGTAGAAATATATCTTTGTCCCCTCATCTGGGTTTTTTTTATGACTACCATTAAACATGTTCTACATTCGAACAATTCCTAATTTAACGAGGTAAGCCATTGATCATGTTGAATTAAAGATGCATATATAAAAAAAACTCGATTAATGTCATCATAAGGAATAAATATTAACTTTATCAGCGAATACAATATATATACGAGTATACAAGTGAAATTTCGAGATAACAAACAGCATTAAAGCAGGGGATTCTTAATATAGTTTTTTTTTTCTAATTTCATTTATTCATATAATTATCATACACTACATTCAAATACATTCGAGGTTCAATTGACGTGAATGAATTCAAAAAAGCGTTAAGATGCAAAATCTAAAGACCTGAAATTTTTTACTCCCCTTTTTATTTTCAAAATATATTTCATATATAACTGAGGACTAATTATCCTAAAACACACATTAATTTCGCAATGTCAGAAATATAATTTGAAGGTCAAGTGGAAATAACGTTTGATAACCTGTAATGTTGAAATATTAATTTTATTTAAAGCTAAAACTACAGTATTTCAACGGAAAAATTAACGAAACGTTTTATATTGTTGCAAGGTTTATAATTTTGCATTTTCTTAATAAGAATGAAAGAGAAAAAGCAAGGCAAGGTATGTAGTTTTATTAACACAGTCTAATGCATTTGAAAATCAAAAATTGAGTTGACAAGGTAAAAGCAAACGGTTGATCCTATACCATTTTTTTTAGCATTATAGTTTAAAACTGAAAAGCAATTTAGTGTAGAATTGACCTTTTAAAATAGCAACAATGAAAAACAAAATTAAGGGCTGGTGCATTTGTAATCAAAATAATTTTTTGTCGCGAAAGAACGACATGCTTATTAAAGATTAATTATATAGTAGAAACCATTGAACATTCAAACCCATATAATTGTTTGTTACAATGCCTTAACTGAGTCTCAATAACGTCATGAAATTTGCACTCCTTAGATAAAAATTCTATGAACTACAAAAACGAACATAAAAGAATTCATGCTACATGGTAGCTGACGATTGTCTCTCCAATCAATCATCTAACACAACTGTCAAAATTGACTGACATCTGAAGCAAAATAATGTCAAACGAATCATACACCTACGCCTAAAGAGTTTTCAGTAGTTAATAAAGAAACCTTAGGAATAAAACATCAGCGATAAATCTAATCTACAGATTTATTTTAATAGACTGCAAAAAATTTTTTACGATAAAAAATGCATAATATACATACATAATATAACCAAATGAAATGAAACATATGGAGATAACGAACAGTACTCAAGATCAACAGTCAATAAAACAATACCATCTAGGAGAAGACCAAACACAGACCCCCAAAACATTGGAGGTGGGATCAGGTGCCAAGGAGGAGTGAGCATTCCCTGCCAATTGGTCTCACCCGACGTGTTCTTCTTGTCATGACTGGAAAATAACGGAGAAATCCGTCGTAAATGCAGTGTACAAATATTGAACTAACAATTATAGTGTGAAAAACGTCAGTCAGCATTTTACTCAATGATAAATATTAAAAGTTAACAAGGACATTGTATCAACCATAGGGCTAACGGAATGATTACTTTGAACGAGACTGCTGATTTTCTTGTTTCCTCAACTTGTTTGTCAATAATTTACCTCAATTTAGAAATTGTTCATACGTAGAGCATGCTCTTGTATATCGAATCGAAATATATAAACTCTGCATACAGGTGACGAAGATATATTGGTGCATAAGAAAGGGAAGTTGACGATATAAAAGTTGGAGTGATCACATGTCCATGTTTATCTGAAGCAATACTTTCCATTTTACTGTATATTTCCTACAAGGAAACCATCAAGAGTCAATGAAAATAGCTAAGTACAATTGTTTGTTTTTTTTCGAAAACGTTGAATCATGATTTGAATTTTACTCAAGATTCAATGAATTTTCGATGAAAATCGATCTGCAATGAAGAAGTTGGAATTTAAATTTTCATTTTAGTTGTCGATCAAGAACGAATCGATGGAAAGAAAACAGAGTCCTTTACGTAAGCAAGGGTAGTTGATTTTTTTCTTTGTAGTCCTTTGTCTTTTGTTATGGTTTAATTTCATTTGAAGGACACAGCCATTTCCGCAGTTGTATGTACTTTTACATGTAAGTCGTAAATACATATCATCTTTTAATCCAAATATTGATAATTTTTCAAACTTCAGACTAATTGATAAACACCTTTTATGATAAGGATAATAATGGTTGAAAAGAATCATTGGACAGGCATGTACTTTTGTAAAGTACACAAACAACAGAAACATTTTTGGTTGGTAAAAAAAATATGAAGGTCATTAAATTGGTATACCTCAAAGAGAATCTTGTGATTTGAAACAAATACATACAATAAATTGCATAAGTCGGCGCTCAGTTGTAAATAAATGCATAGCTTATCTTTCCATGTCATGTGCTTTTTCATATGACTTTTAAAAGTACCTATTGAATTTATCTTAAATGGGTTCACTAATGTGAAATACACATTGTTTTTACATTGAAAAAAATAAAAGCCTAATAAGAATAAAAATCTTTAGGATTGATCGATGAATTGTATGAAGTTTTACAACCCATTCAGAATTTTTCACCTATAAAGAGGCATAAAATATTAGTAAAACAGATACTTTTTTATAAAATAGATGATTAATTTCTGATTCTATTCAATACGGTTTTTAAAATCTAAAAACCATTTTCCTATGAATGTATGGTTTTAAAAGCCTTTTTCCCACGCATATACATGTGTTTTTTCTTCGTTGATAAGGACAGTCAGCTAAAATTTTATATACTGGTTTACTTTTTTCCATTTATAAAAATTATTTGACAACAAACCTACAAAAATATCTTTAACGTCGCTTTACTTTTTTTCTCTCCTTCTATCTTTTTCCTTGTCTTTTTTGCAAAAAAAGCTTTGTTCAGGAATTCTTCCTCCCTAACCTGATTTTCGTAAACGCATATGTAGACGTTTAAGAATGAAAAATTTGCAATTCTCGAATTAGAATTATACATTAGGAACAATGACATTTCTAAAATAATAAATCGCAACCTACAGCCTTGACAGTTTAGTTATATGAGAGATGAAACGATAGAAAACATTAGTTTTAGTGCCTAATTTGTTGAAATTATTACTTTATTTTGGATTTTCACAGATTTCTGAAAAAAAGAGAAGAAACGCAGATAAAATTGTACAGTGATTTTTGGAAAAAATTATCTCTTTCTTTCCAAATTCCTTTTACACTAATATTAGAACTCATTAACCTCCAAAAAAAATAGAATCCCCGTAAAGACAAGACGGAAGAAAACTCGATGACTCTGTGTATTGGCCAAAGCTTCATTAATATATGTGTTCAAATAGCTCAATTTAGATATATTTCTTGTGTCTACTCTATTACAAAGCCACAAACGTGAATTGGTAGAACAAACCTTAATCGTTTTTCTGTTGTAAAATTCTATAATTAGTGTTCAAACAATTATATAATGCATTTACGGTCAATTTCTTTGATTTATTTTGGACATATTTGTCGGAAAAAGCTTGGTACCTGTCAACATTGCTCCATTTGGCGGAAAATTTAATGTTTGATTGTTAATTATAACTTCTCCTACTTTTTTTCTAACACGTTTCTTATTTTATCGGATTATTGATTGAAAAATCTTTTGATAAAGTACTTAGACTTAACACTTCAAAGGATTTGAAAAGAATAATACCATACGTATTCTAACAAAGTTGAAATATAATGTTTGTTCCCTTCTGCAATCTACTAAAATTGTCAAAGCTACTAGTATATTACGTAACTAATGTGCATACACGTGTAAAAGAAAATTCTGGAGGAGTGTTACATAAATGTTCAAACTTTCACAAGATAATTTATAGACAAGGGTGGTGTCTGTCCTATAATGCGCGTAAAAATGTTTACTCATAAGTAAACTAATTATAATTCAAAATTCATTTCTCACGTCAAATTCCCGCGTGTAAATAAAAATTTTGACAGCTAACAATAGCCTGATCAAAAAATAAACTATAAACGCAATTAGACCAATGATTATGCTGTGATGGATATTGTTATGAATTTAAATGACAAGTCATGTGGTCATGATAATTTTCATCTATTTCAATTAGCTTACAGCATGTTTTGATGTGTGGGAAAAAATCTGACGTCATAGAATTATAGCATATAAACACCAAATTTTGCAGGATTCTTCACACTTTGTAAGAAAAGAAGAGAAAACATGCACAAATCGGTAAGAGTCTTAATGTACTTATAAACTGAGAGGCATTAGAAATCATTTTGCGACATTTTTTTTATTTTATAATTTTAAAAATGACTTACATTGATCAATTTTTACTTGCAATTTTTCTTCTGTTTTTCTTCTTGTATTTATCAGAAAAGATCTCTTGATTTTAACAAGCTTATTTTTTATTCAGATTTTTATCCTTGGTATTTCACTTGGTTTCGTGGCCCTTAGTACGGAGGTCTCCTTGCATACGACACCAGATCACTGTAAGAAATCTTGTCATCTAGACCACGTGGGCTGCAGCTCAACTTGTCGAAAGCAGCATCTGCTAAACAGAAACGGATTTTTAGACTGCTCTAAGACCTGCAAGTTTACGTATTCTTCTTGCTCAGAAGGTTGTCTTCCAAAGGGATTTTCAAACACGCCAATTGTAAAAGCAGGAGTGACTACTCAAGCAACAGTGTCTGATGTATCAACCACTAAGCCCTCGCCGACATCAGTGTGTCTTAAAGCATGCTCAGTCGTGAGAACCGGGTGTCAGAATGAATGCAATCAGGATCCAGAACCCGGCTGTCTCCCAGAATGCACTACAGATTATGACGAATGCGTGGAGGGATGTGGTACAAGTGCCGTACAGTCTTCCAATGTACAAACCACGGCAACACATTCAACAAACCAACAGAAGGTCACCTGTCTGGTGCAATGTTCTATAGAAAATGTAGAATGTATGGTTGATTGTCAAACAGACGTTACCGATACATCTTGCTTGACTGAATGTCCCGCAGAGCTAGCAGAATGTCAAAAAGAGTGTAACGATCAGTATCCAGACGCAAATGCTGCAGCGTCCAGTACAACAAATAATTTAGGTGCAGTTCAAATTAACGTTGGGAAAGGAACACAGGGAAACACACCTCAGACTGGAAATTATAACGTGTACACTGAGCAAGCTCCAGCAGCTAATAGGAACTCTCAGCAGTCAACAAATGTCAACTGGGTTGATCCTTCTAACACCAATCAAGGACAACCATACTCTATCCATTCTATTTGTGTAAAACTATGTTCTACGGAGAGGTCTAGTTGTAAAAGTGATTGTGTTGCAACAGATCCATCTTGCCAAACCGCATGTACACTTGAATATGATGAATGTGTTTCTGAATGCAATCAAGATTATGGGCAGCAAAGGACGGGAGTGATATCTGGGAAAAGTAATTCTGCGCTTGAAATTTCACATAATACTGGATCTATTAGTACATCATCAGTACCAAAAGCAAAAACAGTTGTTGCCGGTGCAGTTGCAACCCCAACACCAAAAGCAGAGCTGGTAATCCAAACCATCACTGGAGAGATCAAGACGAGCGCCTCAAAACCCATGAGTATGCTCAAATTATTGTGCTTGTCATCCTGTGTGATAACAAGAAATTCCTGTTTAGCTGACTGTAAGATCGGCACGCCAGAAGTCGGGTGTTCGACTGAATGTTATGAAGATAACACAGAATGTGTAGCTGACTGCAATAAAGAGGACGTTGAAAGACAAAAGGACAAACTTGAAAAGCAATTAGAGAGGGCATCGGAAATGGGTGTTTATAATATACCTACCACAAAAGCTGACAAAGTGCACGGTACAGTCAAAAT
>PRKT01000202.1:607556-632633 GCA_003671525.1 Saccostrea glomerata
CTCTCTCTCTCTCTCTCTCTCTCTCTCTCTCTCTCTCTCTCTCTCTCTCTCTCTCTCTCTCTCTCAGAAATTATATATTCTTATTTTGTCAATGTCCCTGATCCTGGTGAATGTCCTTGCCAACAAAATGTCAGAAACTTATGCGCCAATATTAAGGTTCCAATGTATCCTCACAATAAAGTGTGAAGAAACATGAATTTAACATTAGACCGGTTACAAATTACTCAGCATAAATATTTTTTCTCCCAGTGAACTTGTTCAGATTACCTATACGTTTAAGTTCAGGAAATAAAGTTAAATAAAGTAATCTTTGTATCAATGAACACGTTTTACATGTGTGAAAAGTGGAATGAATGACAGATATTGCAATTCTTTCATTTACAAGGGATACTGGTTCAATAGAGAATCAAACATGTAAAAGGGTATGAAAATCAAAACCCATCGCTAAGAGCAAAATTTATTTCATATTTGTTTTGTTTTTTCAAATCAGGGACTAGAAAGGTCAAAGCTATTATCATTTTGCAATTATATTTGATAAGAATAAAATAGACAATATAATTCTGCCATTTGTATCGTGGGATGAAAATATATTGTGCATATGGCCAAGTTTACTCCTAATTATTGAGAACAGATCAGAATGACTTTTTCGCAAATTTTATTATAAACATAAATAAGTATAAAACGTAATAAAATAAACGTAGGAAATGAAAATAAATATAAATGTTAAAAAATATGAAAGAAATAAGTTTATGAAAGAGGAATGATATGCCAAGTATGAGTGGATTTCACAATTTAAATTATCTACAGTACCCATTTCCCTATCATCTGTGTGCCAGAGGATGGAAGTCCCATTAAGATTTTCTGTAAGATACTAATTTCTCTGTCTAAAGACAGCGATGGTATTCTGAGGTTTGAAACCTGACCCGGAACTGCTACTACGAGGTCCTCCTCGGTTCTTCTGGGTTCATCCCTCTCAGCTTCACAGTTCTTAATACAGAGGTTTTTATTCCTTTCACACTGGGATGAACAGTCACTATCTTGAAAATTGTTTGCATGATAGGCGATGAGACATTCAACCTCGCACTCAGATTCCTTTGAGGTGCATTTTGCAAAACATTTCTTAGAGTTTTCGCTGGCGTCTTGTTGATGTTTATCGACGTTCACTCTGGTGCTTATTGGTTTATGGGTTGTTGAAGGATTTCTGCTGGTGCTTGGTGATATACTGGTCGTTGGAGGGTGGGAATCGAATATTTTCTCGGATGACAATTTGACAAAATTTACATCAAATACATTAGAAAACAGTGGTTTAGCATCTTGTTGCTTTTCAACGGGTACATCACTTTTAACCAATGCTATATTTCTCACAGGAATATTATGTGTTAGCTCTACTATGTTATTGCAGCGATCTAGACAATAAAACATGTCATCGTTACATTGTCCATTACACTGGTCGCTCTCATGCCTTAGTCTTGGCATGTCGCAGTCTTTTATACAATGTTCCTTTTCTTCTCTACACATCTGATTGCAGGTGTTGCTCTCTTGTGCCCGAACATAAATATGGGATGTAGAGATGATGAAGAAAGTAATGATTCTTAAAGATGTTCCAAATCTCTGTCTGGAAACAATGCAAACAATAATAATTAGCACAATTTAATTCATTTTCAATTTTGTATCGATTACAGATCCTATAGATAGTAATGAAAAATATAAACAGAAGAAACTTACCTATACATTATAATTGTAAGAGTATATCTTATCGTTGTAATTTCTCCTTTCTATTCCTCTGGAGTAAGTTTTCGTTTCTGATTATTCATATAAATTGCTGCCTTATATATGAAATCTTTAATGAAATTCATAATAAAGAAATTCCCAATAATTGTAAAATCGGATGTTGTTGTTCCTATTTTCAGATTGTAGTTCCGACCTTGCTATTGTTCTTTATCTTGACGTAACATTTCCGGAATTCAAATATTCCAATTCAATATATCTGTCCCTGTGTTTCATGTTAATTACCTGCTTAACTAGCAAGTACATTATAAATGATTGTTTATTAGCATTATCAATCAAACTGCACTGAGAAAACAATCTCTTTTTTGTTCAAGCATGTTTTTTTTTTTAAATACATATTAGACAATCTGGAATTTATGTTACCTTAAAAAAAAATAACTCATGGCAATGGATTTCGTAGTTTTGTTAATGCTTTTGATGTTCTTAATATTTGATTGATAGGGTTATTTATGTGTATTTTGGATTTTGACGTTTTTTTTTTATATAGAAAAAATTATATTACAATTTCCGATGCTAATAAATCAAAGTCTGTATTTACCTTTGCCAATTTCTGAAATCATTCATAAATATAATCATATATGATGCCTTACGTATTACGATTTAAACGGATGCCTTTATTTTTTTAAAAACATTTTTCATTTGTTTGTTTGCAATTAAGGAATAACCTTTTGTTTTTTTTAAACCTCTATAGGTTATTAAAAAAAGGTGCACCTTTTATCCCATATGTATATAACTAAAACTGGCTTTTCAAACGCGCGTTTATTCCTTTTAATTTAACGACAAATTTGACAAGTATTTCGAGAGATGAAGTATCAATGTTATGTATGATTTGTAGAATTAAAAAAAACTTTGTTTTAAAAATTCATTCAAAGAAATTAAGGGCAATGCATCTTCAGATTGGTATATGGAGGCTTCTTAGATCGGACACATTATAAATTATTTGCATGTTTGATTTCTAAATGAAAACCCAATCTATGAAAGATCAATTTTGATTATATTAAGTTTGCTTCAAATATGAATGTTCTATTAAGTATACATGTATTTAGTTTAAATTTTTCGATTTTTTTTTCAGTTATATATTGTGCTTATACAACTCATGTTTTTTCGTTAACCTACCAATAAAGCAACAGTTATACATTTTCTGAAAATTGATCAATTAATACATTCTAGGAGGAAAAACTATACATGTAGGTATCCTGTCGCTTGGAAAAAATGAACCATATAATACATGATAAAAAAGAGCTTGTTATAGCATTGCAATACTTCTCATATCATAAAATTGTGAGATAACAAACAACCTTTATGTTCCAAAGTGTTCTGTCCAGGTGCCACAGAAGAGCAAATATCCCCTGCCTACCGGCGACGCCGACCGTGTTTGTCTTGTCATATTTGGTCAAAAGTGAAAATTTAGATTAATATAGTCATAAAAGGGCTATAAACACCCACTTCTCTTAAATCTATAAGCTTGTAGCATATATTGTAATGCTAGATTTAAGGGAATTTCATTTCCTTAAAGCTCATTTATTTTGTACAATTATGAAGTGCAAATGTAATCATTTTAAAAGACTTTCTAAGATTTGAAAGATTATCGAATCTTATGAAATATTTTTTTATTGCACAAAAAGCTTTCAATTTTAAGCTTCATTTTCAGAATTGTTTCAAATGAAACATATGAATAACGAACATTATTCAGGCTCAAAAGTCCATTTAACAAAACAAATTTGGAACAGAGAAAACCTAGACTTTCAAATCATTAGAGGTGTGATCAGTTGCCATGGAGTAGTGAGCATCCCCTGCCGACCGGTCACTCAAGCCGTACGCGTGTGTCCCTTGTCATGATCGAGAAATAAGGAAAAAATCCGTTGACAATTCAGTGTGTAAATAATGATCTAACACTTGAATGTGAAACTTCGGTCATCATTTGACTCAATGATATATTGTATATGTTGACAAGGTCATTGTATCGACCATAGAACTTACAAAATGATGATTTTAAACGAGACTGCTGATATTATTGTCTTAGCAACTTGCCTGTCAATAACCTACCTCATTTTAGAAATTGATCATAAGTAAAACATGCTCTTGCGCATTGAATAAGCTAAGAGATATAAACCCTTTATGTAGATGATGAAGCTTTGTTGCTGCATGGTTGTTAGATAACCATTAATGTCTTTTTCAAGTAAAATATCCAAATACTAAATAGACGTATCAGATTCTGTGGCATCTTATTTTAAATTCCGGGATATCTCTTATCAACATAAGAATGGAAATAACCATTGTTAATTGACAATGCGTCAATATATCTAAATGTCGAGTTGATTGATTGATTTTATGTTGTTTACCGTTCCTCTCCAGAATTTTTCACTCATATGGAGACGCCACCACTTGCCGAGAGAGAGCTGCAAATGTTTTCCTATTCTCGGCACCAAGGGTCATTGAGCAGTGAGGAGCAGTGAGGATTCTTTTTCGAGTTGAAAGCAAAACTTTTCTTTCACATATAAGATTTTGGACAGAATCTGTTTCATTTTAGTACAAAAATAGGTCTGCTTATTGCGGGGTGCAACTGATACCGATGGGATATTCCAATAGATTGTTGGTCTTAAAAAAGCACATACGTTGTCATTCAAAAACTTAAGCATCTTTTTTATATTGACTTCGGAGTAGTTTTGTGTACATTGTACAATCAGAGTGTTTTTAATTAAATAATTTTGCAAATGACCAATGACAATGTATGATAAATTTACGAGTTCCATAGTGATTGAAAAAGCAGCTGTCAACAATATCAAAAAGCCTGGACTTTAATTCATCGTGGGTAATGGTTGTACGAGGGCTGTTCAATAAATAATGTACTGGGTGCTCGGAAAGAAGCAAATGACGCTTTTCAATGATTTAGTCTTCATGATTTTACTTATTAATATCCGTAACATTTTTTATCCAATTTCTGATTGTTTTTAGAACTCAGTTTCGGAAAATGGCAGATCCAATGATTTCCTGGACTTGCTTCTTCGCTCTGAGAGGTGTTTTTTCAAGGTTAGAAATAGAAACAAGTCAAAAGGTCAAAGATCTGGCGAATATTGTTAACGTGAAAAAAACATTAACTTTCTGTTTATCCCGAAAACCCCTTTACTCTTCAGAGCGTGCGGGTTTGGAACCTGTCATGAAGAAATTTAATATAGTTGATTCTTGATTCTGGGTCCTTCCTTTAATAAACTTTTCGGTTTTTTTTGCCTCCTTCAGAAATTAAACTGTCTCCCCGAATACGAATTTGAACAACAATACCACTAATTTTTAAGACAAGTGCATATAAATCTGTCTTTTTGCTCTTGCAATTATTTGCTCTTGTCAGACCTTCGCTGTTTTTATCAAGTACACCTTATGGTAAATTTTGTTTTGAGGGTTTTAAGCAATAGATTCAAGTTCCATTTTCTGTTTGAATATCAAACAAACGCGGATAACTATAATTACTAATATTTTAAAATAATTGTTAAGACAATCGTACACGCTGTCGTTTTCACAAATTTTTCAAAATATAGGGTGACCTTTAAGTACTAAGCTTTTTTACCGTCAAAAGTTTCTTAAAAACAGTGTAAACTACTCCCGAAATGATGTCTATCAAATTTGCTATGTGTCTTAATGTCAATACATCATCAAATATTATTTGTTGAAATTTGCAAACAGTACATATTAAGTTGTTATAATTTTTTTTGGCAAGGACGGTACCCATTTTTGATGCCCATTAAATAATTTTTATCATTGAAATCCACCTGTTCATTTGTTTATACAAGAGGCCCACGGGCCTTATAGGTCACCTGAGTGTCATGTAACAACTTTCCAGGGATTGCATTTGGTTTGTGTTTTAATCCAAAAGCCATGAAATTCACAAATTTTGAAAGAGGCACCATTGCTTATCAAAGGGCAGATTTCAAAGCATTAATTTATTTTTAGTCAAAGTACCCCCCTGGTACCCCTGACCCAGCGGCCGTGAAATTATCTACTTTGAAAAAGACCCCTTTCTTCATTATAAGGCCAGTATTTTTTTATGTTTATGTTTAGTTATGAACATGAGAAAAAAAAAGTCCCGACGGAGAGGGAAATAAAAAAAAAATTGATAAATCAATTATTAACATTTGTACATTCTTTTTTATGCTATCCTAATAGGCTCCTTACCACTGGACACATAATGCTTACAAATAGGAAAGTAGAACATCTTATTGCTTATTTCATCATCTGCCAGTTTGGGCCAGTTATATAAATTTTGTGATGTTGATCAAAATATATTTTAAAAAATCAATTCTTTAAAAGTCTTTCAATATATCTTCATTTTTTAGATATGTGTTAGGTGAATGTGTAGACATTGTTCTAAAATTTACTTTATGACTAAAATTGTAATTCCTATCATAAAACAGACAGGGAGTATTGGGGAGTAGGGTGAACATTTTTTCAATTTAGTGTGAAATAATTTTTCTGGCTTATTTCTTGTTATTGTTTATTTCTTCCTTAAATGGACTTAACTTCTCCCATAGTTTTATTCATTACATCTGATGCATAAGCAACCCTTTTCTGAAGAATGATGCTTAGACAGCTACAACAGAGACCTAAACAATGTCGCTGGCAATATGCAATAGCTACCACGGGCAGTTTAAAACCTGGGGGAGGAAATAATCTAGAGATACTTTTGAAACGAATACATAATTATATCACAAGCATGTCATTGTGCAACAAAGTCGTCAGCATTTTATTTGTCCTTTGAACGGGTGAAACGTTTTGAATGGCACTCTTATCGATGAATTTTACACTGAACCAAGCTATCTTCTCAGATCTAGCTTTATTTCATTGTAAAACCGGAAGTGCGAGTTCGTAAATTTGAAATCTCGATCCCGACTCAAATTTGACATCGGAAAGAAATTTTTTTTTATTTTTCTCTGAAAATTCAAAACCTTGAGCGGAGGGTTTGTAAAACTGAAAATAAAATAAATCCTGACCTTAAATATGTAATTAGATCATTAGCATATTAACCAGGAGCAAAGGATAAGATGTTCAAAGAATTCATGCA
This sequence comes from Saccostrea glomerata, assembly GCA_003671525.1. NCBI lineage: Eukaryota > Metazoa > Mollusca > Bivalvia > Ostreida > Ostreidae > Saccostrea > Saccostrea glomerata. The sequence goes on from PRKT01000202.1 coordinate 614,398, forward strand.
TTTCACTATATAATCATTAGAGCCCCACCGTAAAACAAGAACCCCTGACCCTGGGGCCATAAAATTCACAATTTTGGTAGAGGCACTCTTGCTCATCATAACTATGTACTTAGTTGGTTTATTTAATACCCAGGAGCAGAGAAGGAGATTTTCAAAGAAAAAAATGCATTTTCACTACCTACTTATTTAGACCCGCCCTAGCACTAGAACCTCTGACCCCAGGGCCATGAATTTCACAATTTTGGTAGAGGACTCATTGCTGATTACAATCATGCAAACAGTTTGACTGCTTGATGTCCAGGAGTAAAGAAGAAGATTTTTTAAAGATTGCATTGATTTTAGTGGTTTTGGCCCCACCCCTCAGGCTCAAGGGGGGCAGGGACCATGAAATTCCCAATTTTTGTTCCCCTTCACCCACAGATGCTGTATACAAAATTTGGTTGAAATTGGTTAAGCGGTTTCAGAGGAAAAGCTGAAAATGTTCAAATGTTAACACACGACGAACGACGGACGACGGACGCCCACGGACAAACACGAATGGCAATAGGTCAGCTTAGTGACTCAGGTGACCTAAAACAGGCATTGGTTGCTGTAAATGTCACATATTTCAGTGAATATTTCTTCGGGATTTATTATAAGTTAAACAGCAGCTTTAATGAAGCTTTTATTTTCACTTTAGTTTACTTATTATTTACCATTCATTTATAATGCAGTGTCTCGAATATCCCTAATTCTCCAGCTTCTCACAATGAAACTATGTAATGAAAAGTGGTCACATAAACTGTTATAAATTCATTAAAGATTAAATTATGAGAGAAAATCAAGCTTAATGCCATATGATATCTGCAGTGTATGTCATAGAGTTCAGGACATTATTTATTGAACAGTCCTCGTATATAGAGTTGTAAAGTCATGTTTAATCATGTCGCTGATTTTGATAAAAATTTATGATTTCAAGTTTTTCAAAAGTTCATGTGCTTGGAATTTTTAAGTATCCACATCTAATTACATCACATCTCGAATATATTGTTGCACAGTACATCTGACGTTTCTCATTCACTAATGTTAATATCTTAGGAAGGAGTAAAGAACGAGGCTTAATTACACTTTTAAGTGTTATTGATTTTTTTCTGAGTAGACATCGGTAAAACTTCATCTTTTAAAAATGTCTTAATTAATGATTTCAGAAATGAAAAATTACAGAACTAATATATGGATGAAGATCAAAATATTTTTAAGACACAGTACTTCACATTGCTTTTTTTCTAACTCAGATATGTCATTATTTATTTCTTAAAACAAATACATCGAATGCTTTCATGCATAAAAACCCGACAAAGGTGCACCTTCCCTTTGAATATTTAATCTAAAAAAAGCATAATTATGTTAGGGCGATTGAAACAACTATGAACATTTTTCCGGTTTAGAATTAAGATTTAACATACAATAATTTGATTGGTTCGGTGAGATTTCAAATACTTCTTAAGATATTTGAAACAGAAACTAAAAAAATCATACAATGCTTTGTAAGTACAATTTCTTACTATTTCCTGTACTTTACACTGTATAAATATGAACAGTGATAGGTGCATCCACTTAACCATCACATTTTTCTCTTTCAATTCGCACATCATCATACAAAACAAACATGGAAACAAAACGTGCCCCGAATAAAAAAGTTAAAGGATCCTCCAATAAGATAAAGTAAATTTGCCACTTAAAAATGCTTTTGTTAAAGATGCCGGATTAAATGAAAATGAATTATACATGATGAGAATTAAATTACGGAACTGAATTATATATGACGATATTTTTTTTAAAAAATCAGACTCAACTTCTAAGGAGGATTTTACTTCTAAAAACTATAAAAGCAGTTTATTAATATGTGCACAATGCAAAAAAAGAAAAAAAAGAATCAGGACAAGTTTTTTTAATGTGTAAAATTAATTATGATATTATTTACATTACCTGCATTTAATACAAAATGCGGTAAATAAAATTAGTGTCACTTTATGCTATTCTTTTTAAATACTATTTTTAAGGTTTTAAGTTGATGGGACTGTCATTTTCTTGACCTTTACTACACAAGGTGATAGGATATCCTGCGCTAGAACCTCACGCATGTGCAACAAATGTAGTGATACATCATACTGAAGACGTGATAATAATCTGTTATGAACGAAGTACGACTTGGAATCTCATTAACATAAAGCTGGGGAGTAAATACATTATTTACTTTTAACTTAGTGAAATTTTTTTTTCATTATATCTTTAAATTTATAACACAATGGTTTGACCCGCCTTTATACTACTAATTTGTTGTTGGCAATGTCTTTCAAAAACTTAAGTAGATACTATTTGTAAATATGATTTAGTAACATACATTTAAATTTCTTCTCATATGCATATTATAAATTTGAATACATACGAATGTTGTAAGCCAAGGTCTTCGATTTAAGAACACTTATTGTAAATTCAGCACCTTTTATACTTGATATGAATGGAAAAAAATATAAATGTTGGTAAGATGCTGATTTTGACATTTAAATTACTTCTCTGTTTTGTTAATTGTCTAAATCTGTGTTGCAGAATTAAGTGAAATTTCAAAAAATAAAAAGTGTTATTTTATTCGGCCTTTTACTTGACAAAATTGTAAATCTCATTAAAAGAAACTGTAGAAGTCTAAGATAAAATAAATAAACAGTAACGAGTTCTACGCACTTGTTTCAATTTTACATTTTTAAAAGTAAACAATTTTATCAATGCAGGAATTTCAAAATCGTGGATTTCCAAAGGCCACAGCTGTATTTCTATCCAGTAGAGAACCTTCTTCATTTTAACACGTAGATTGGTGAGGTAAATACAGTGACGTAGCATTGTATTTGAAAGTGGGAAGAGGCCAATCAAAGAAAAAGTTTCCACCTACCAGACAAAAACTGAAAAAAAGAATTGGACCAAACTAAAAAATCCTATATGTTTGGGGGAGGAAAACTTCTTTCAGTGCCATATTTTCTTCCTAACATACCACATTATCCTTATTTGACTCTTATTCTAACAATAAATAAGGGTGCAACCGACCTTTCAATGAAAATTTTCAATCGTAACATGTAATGTAAATAGCCCCCCCCCCAATACCCCTCTGTTGCTTTTTGCCTGAAAAAAGACGTAGTGCTGTTTCCCCTTATTTCTGTGGGTTTGGTTCAATGAACTTTTAATCTTAAATAATTTTTGCTATCACCACTTTTTAGTTATCTTAAAACAAACTGCTTAAGTCTTTATGTCGGACAAATCTAGTTTTACCAAGTTTTATCAAAAAGAATATGGACCAAATTAAGCCAGTAATGTTATAATTTTAATTATATTGTATCAAATTATAGAATAGTAAATATACATTGTATTTTATCATATTGTATCATCTTATATAATGGGTACTTTAACACGAATTGGAAATTGTAACGTCATAATAAATGTGTCTTTCAAAGTATAGGATATGAATTAACTCATAATAAGAAACACATATTCTAACATTATTTTCATAATTTCATAACGGCAACTGCAGCCGATTGATTTATTTTAGTACAAAAGCAAAATCAGACTAAACATAGATAGAATATAAACCGAAAAAGTTACATCAAATTTGATCTCGAATCTACTTGTTTTAAGGTGAAAAAACATGCAATTTATTTTCCATTACTTACAGAGTTTGTCAATCGTCTTTTAGATTTAATATGATATCAAAAGAAAAAAGCCATTCAGGATATCGATGGTTTTAGTCGCAGCAAATACAAAAACCTTTATTTTGTTAATTTAATTGTGACCACATGCAGAAAAAAGAATACGCCAGTTTCGAGATTGTAGCTCTCCTACGATAGAGGCGCAAAAAGTACCCATTTCAGCAAGGAGGTGGGACAGGTTGTCTCTGTTTTACAAACGTGCATAAATAAAAGAACGATATTCATGGTTCTTAAAATTTATTAAATGTTATAGAAAGATAATAATGTTCAGCAGTGATGCATTTAATGATTTATCAAGCTCAACTATGCATATTTACAAATCTACTAATAATTTTCGGGTACAGAAAGAAATGTCGTAGTCTTTATAAAAAGTAACCGATTTTCTTGATTGTACGAACATTTTCTAAACAGTTACTGTTTTTTTTAAGTCATAATAATGAAAAGAATCAATATGTCATTAAGATTCCCGACGTAATCAGATGCATGTGCACCGTATTTATTAGATGTCCATATCTCTTCCCTCGTCCGAAAAGTCTCACATCCACTGATATTTTCTTCTTTGTTCGATTTTTTTTGCTTAATAAATGTTGCCGTTACTTTAATTAGGTTATTCTCAAGTTGTAGACTGCATCATGACAATCGTTTAGTTATGATAAACCGGTATATCGATGATGCAATGTATCCAACATACACAGTATCAAGTATCTGTCCCACCTTCTTGTTTACGCGGCAACGAAACTCCCCTCCTCATCGAAAGAGCGCACCAAGGGAGATAATCTCGAAACTTGTGTAATCTGTTAGTTCACACATTTTTAAAGCATATTTAAACTAAGAAATAAAGTACCTTTGTTATCTTATCAAACATTTTTGCCTTATTCATTCCAATCGGGATCACTCAGTTTAATATCTTTGAATTTCTATTGGGAAAGGTTCAAACCTAGCCAGTCTGCTTAAATTTCGAAATTTCATTTCTATTTGCGTGGACCCTGAGGTCCACGCAGTAAATATACATCCACGCAGGTTAAACCGGATGCCATGGGCATAAGTCAGGCTATGCATGCGCGAGAATGCTAGAGAGGTGCCCTAAAGCCAAGTTGCCCGTAGAATATCTGCAGCTATTAAACCTAGAATTTTTTTTAATTGAATTTCGATTAGAAACACATGCATATGGTCCACGCATTGTAGTCCTTTTTTTTAAAGGACAGCAACTTGTTTAGATATATAAATACTATTTTTTTGGTTCTAAATGAATACATGTAATTAGGAACTGAATGATCTATATCCGAATCGGTTCGTAATTAAACTTGGAATTCACACATAAACATATGCTCCTAGCATGTATAACATGCTGCCGTTCTACAAGTATCATAAATTCTGAAAGGCAACACTCACAAAATATGCATATTTAGTATTTACATTAAAATATCATCGTTAATACATTTAAGTTGGTTGTAAATATTATAAAGGTCAATGTTAAGGGTCATCGGCGCAGCCACGAATTCAGGTATTAAAAATATGCAACATCAACGTTCTTACCTTCGATGAACCCGTAATAAGAGCGAAAATAATTTAATTTCTGTATACAATTTTTCAATTTTACTTTAACTTCATGTTGTGCAAATTTGTTAGAATTCTGATCAGAAATACAGAGATCAGTAAAATAATGAGGAGTGGTAAAGAAATTTAATAACGACGACAAAAGGGATTTATACGTCAAGGCGTAGCAGTAAGACACCTAAAATTTTGTGTAGCACCCTGTAGAATTCTTTATTAGACTTACCAACATCCTAAAACAATAAAAACGAGTACAAAAACATGTCTAAGGGATTGTTATTTCATTTGTATAATTTTTTTCTGACCAATAATTCAACCAGAGTAAAATTAAACCCTCAAGACCACCACCAATTTTTATCTTAACGAAATTAATAACATTTGTCCAAGCTGCATGTACTGTAAATAACTTTTTATTCGAGAGAACTTTATTTTCGCGTAAATACGCCAGATTTTCAATTTAATTTTAATTTAATTCTCGCATATAATAGTATTCTAAAGATTACATAGGAGCAATAACCACAAATCACGAAAATTTTGTTTTGCTTATCAAGAGTCAATGACTATCTCGCGATAGGTGTCGCGAAAATTTAGTGATCTACAGTATTGGCACTGCATGATGCTAAGTCATTAGGTATAGAGGGCACTAGAAAATTTTATACTGGTAGAGCAACAGTACACATTTTTTAAAGAATCGTTTAAGGTAAGAGACAGGTTGATTTTTGTAATGTTATATTGGGTAACAAAGAAAGAAAAGTAAACGCTTCCAGATCATATCGTTTCACGTGTGAAAACATATCCGACTGAAGTGACGTTAAAATGACGTAGGGACGCTTATCCAGGTCAATAGATATATACATGATTAAAATTCCAACACAACTTATCTAATCCTATAAATTAGAAAATTTGAATAATTGTTTTATTCATTCTTTATAAAGTGTTGACAAATTTTCCTTTATTTATTTTTGCCCTTTATGGAGTTAAAGTAAAAGTCTCCATAATTTTCAAACAACCCTCGTAAGATTACAAATTGTTTTTCGTAAATGGAAATTTATTAAAATGCCAAATAAAATTGAAGAAAAAATTACATATACCTTTGTTTAAATGTATCCTTTATAAGGTTAACCATATACATTACGAAAAATACAAATGATGACTTTAAGATTTGGCGAGAATGATAGAACAAGCACATAACAAACTTGTTGATAACATTGCAAGTTATGGACAAGTGCCCCTCCCAGTGGAGACGAATGGGAAACATCAAAACCTCACAAGTAGCCACTAACAGAGTAACATTGGTACAAACTATTAGGAATTAACTACATATTTCCTGTAAATTGTTAAATACAGCTGTATATATGCACCGATAGTTCTTGCGATCAAGCTTTCGGAATTTTCAAGTTTTCTTATCATATCCTGTTATATGCAGACATATTTTTGTATTTATATTACCACGTTAATCCTATATACCCAATTAACTCGAAACAAGAACAACACAAAAAAGTCCAAAACATCTCCAATTGAATCCCCCCCCCAAAAAAAAAACGTTACTGGTAAGTCATAAACAAAACTTCACAACAAAGTGAAGACATCAACTCATCCATCGTCAACCTCTCCTATCTATTTCGCAATGTACCATTATCACCCACATATAAAGCCCATGTCCCAAGCCGAGTAGATCGATATGCAGGCACATGCTTCACGTGCGAACCATTTCCAAAACGAGACAACGTACAATGCCCTTGCCAACAAAAACAATTTTTCAAGAAGTCATGCGTTGTTTTGATTGATTTGTTTTTGGAGATTGGCTTCTGTTCTTTATATTCATATTTCACTGATAAATTACAGTGGGCTAAGTACAGATATATTTCTATCTAGTTCTAAAAACATAACACAGAACCAGTTCTTCAACGATGTTGCCTCAGACGGTCAAAGGGGCTTACCATGGAAAATCAGCGGGATATAGACTTGAAAAAATGGGAACTATTTAAAACTGAATTTATCTTGATATAGCTGTTTTATTATAATAAAACATACACTTATTGAAATAACATTGTACAGCCCACTTTGTACTAAATGTAAGGTTGGTCCCCATCGATGGACAGTGACGTGACAAATGCATAGTACGTGTACTGAATCGAGGTCATGAACAAGTTGCAATATCGCAAGGGCATGCCCTAGTTATAATTAAAAAAATGTAATTAATCGTTTCTGCATTAAAGTTTTTAGTTCTTTCTGGAAATGCTACTGATTTCAATAGAATTCGCTTTTTATTAGTTAAAATTTCCTGAAATTTGACTTATGTCGAAATATGGTTGATCAAGCATTTTATGTCCTAATTGAATAACCCTCTGGATTTAAAAGAAAGCAGCAGCACTTTTCAAGTTAAGGAAAATATTTTTTATTGACATTCAAAAAATGGCTAAGATCTTTTAAGTGTATGTGCTTGCGAATGTGCGATTTAATTAGACGCCCGAATGTTAAAAATGTCAAACCTGTACATTAAAACACGGTAAAATTAATTATATATATTCTCTCGATAATTATTGAGTAATTTCACTGAACAAATGTTTATATTGGTATGAATAGCCCATCTAAAATCTGTAACTAAAATTCTGTTTAATAATGAAATATTTTATCTGCCTTTCATAGATCATTTGTCATTTTTATAATCAAAATGATGTCATGTCGACAAGTGATATTGCGATCAATGAATTGTTTATGACCTGCTATGTGGGATTTAACTAACATTTTTTTATGCATTGATAAGTTTTAATTGTGTTAATTATGCTAATGCAGAGTTAAGTTGATTATTATTTCATTTTCTGGTTTAATGAGAAATAACTATTTGTGTGATGTCATTATAAACATTTCGCGTATAAATTAGGCCCCGTCACCGTTTTGTAGTCTTTACAACGATGCGGAACTCTTAGAGGAAGGATATGGAGATAACGAACAGTATTTAATATAAAAGTAAAAAAAAATATAAAAAAATAGGAGCAGAGCAAACACGGACCTCCGAAACATTAGAGGTGGGATCAGATGCCATGGAGGACTTAGCATCCCCTGCTGACCGGTCAAACTCGACGTGTGTTCCTTGTCATGTTCAGGAAATAACAGAAAAATCAATTGAATGTATAAAAAATGGACTAACAATTAGTATGAAAAGCAGCAGTCAGCATTTTGCTCAATGATAAATTGTATTTGATGACAAGGTCATTGTATCGGGGATAAAATTTACGAAATGATGACTTTAAACGAGTTTGTTTATATTCTTGTGTCATCAACTTCCTTGTAAATAATATATCTCGTTTTTGAAATTGTTCATACATAGAGCATGTTTTTGCGTATCGAATCATCTGATATGTAAAGACTCCGTATTCAGGTGATGAAGGAATATTGCTGCATAAGTAAGGGATGTTGATGATAGAAAAGTTAAAGTCATCACGTTTATTATACCCTAAATCTGGAATTTTTTACTGTAGATAAATATTAAGCAAAATTGCGAGTGCAATGCATTCAAAAAAATATTTTTCTTAAAAATAAATCAACATGTAAAGATTTTTTTTTCTAAAAGTTGTTGTCTATTTTTAAACTTAGTGATTAGGCGTCGGTCAGCACTGGTCAATTTTGAAAAAGAAACCTGTTTATACTACTATGGCTACAAGCTCATTACCCGTGCGTGTAAATTGTCCTCATTATATGCAATACCACTGAGATGGTGTGTCCCTTTTTGATTATTTTGCCAAGAGAGAACTTTTATTTTATCCAACCATGTTTCAACACGAGCGATAACTCGAGCTCAGTGCTTCTACTAGAGAGTTCCAAATGTAAACACGGCGTGTAATTTTGGGTGAGAAAAAACCAAACCTTGAGTAAATTAGTTATATTTTTGTCATTATTTGGATTATATTTTAGGTTAAAAGGCATACATAGCCTCAAAAAGGTTTGTTATAATTTTAGAAGTTATTTTCAGTGCAAATCCTTTTGTATTTTTATCTTCAAAATTGTTTAGCAGAGATTTCGCAATTTCTTGCCACGTTACGAGTATATTGGTGGTATTCTAACTGTGCATACATATTTGAAACATTAACTTATATGAAAATCTTAAGTAATTTTTATTTTTAGCGCCAGTGACAACTTGCAAAATTTTGAAGCGTAAAAATTAATCAATAGCTTTTTGACCCGCATTCGCAAGAATTAATCGACGTAAAAATTTCCGAATTTACGGTATAGCTTGGTTGTTAGATTACCATTTACGTCTTTTCCAAGTAAAATATCCAAGTATGAAACAGATGTGTCGGACTCTGTGGCATCTTTTATCTTGAACTCATTAGGATATATAGTATCGACGTAGGAATTGAAATTACCATTGTTAAATGACAATACGTCTTCGATAAATCTAAAAGTCAATTTGAGGGCCACAGCATATGTTTTCTTCTTTTCACGCATAAGATTTTGCACAAATTCTGCTTCATATGAATATAAAAATAGGTCTGCTAATAACGGAGCGCAGTTGGTACCCATGGAAATTCCAATAGATTGTTGGAATACCTGGTCTCCAAAAACCACATACACATTGTCAATCAGAAACTCAAACTTCTCTTTGATGTCAACTTCAGAGTACTTTTGTGTGCAATCAGATGTGTTTTAACAAAATAATTTTGCAAATGACCAATGACCTGATAAGAAAATTTACGAGTTATGTTTTATTTAAAAAAACAGCTGTCGATGATATCAAAAGTCTGGACTTTAATTTATCGTGGGGAATGGTTATGTATAAAGTTGAAAAGTCATAATGTTTTAAGCTGATGATTTTTTTTTATAAAATCGTGATTTCAAATTGTCCAAAAGTTCTTTAGAATATTTGAGTATCCACATCTGATTCACAAAATTCTCCTGAAGTTTTTCTTTCACTTCTGTCAATATTTTAGTCAGGAGTAACGAAAGAGGCTTGGTTGAACATTTACTGGAACCCGCAATGTATCTTTGTTTGTAAAATATATAGGGTAGTTCAAATTCATTTTGATTACCACCTGTAGAATTAAGTCAAAGTTCTTCCAAAGTACAATTTACATAATGAGCCTTACAAACGAAGACAATGTTGTTACCTGCTTTGTCGGCAGCGACCAGTACGTACTGATCAAGTAATCCATCTTTTTTTCACTGCTGAATTATTGAACACAAAACGATAAATGGTTTTCATATTGCCCCTCAGTCTTTTAATACGCGACTTTATCATGGATCTGATTCATTTAATCTATTCTGACAAGGTGTCAACGTCTTCTTTTTCATATCTGGCCCATCGTCTGGCGTAATTTTCAACAGAATCCATAATATTTATGAAATTCCGACGCCAGTTGAAGTATCGCGGTTCCTTATATTTAGGACCTTTTAAAATAAGTGATCTAAGGTCATCATTATTAACTTTTTTTAACGTCACCTGTAATGACGTGTCCAGTAGGACTATAGTTATAGGGCGAAGAAAAATATGTTTCAGATACACGGTATCCAGACCATGTAAAGTTTTCTTGTCATTTAAAAGTTTGGAAGCAATGGCAGAAGTATATTAGTAGGAAATACGTGTAGTCTGTAGCTTGACACATGGTGAAATACATGACTGGACCTTTTTGTGATTAAGAATATTACTTGTATTAACAGCGTCAATTCCTTTATTGGCATATTGAAATTTATTGAAAAGACGGATTGTTTAGCTGCATTTTTATCTATAAAATGTGTGGGTTTAAAAGCCTATTTCCGGTGTCAAGGAATCAAAAACTGGACTATCCTTGGCAGATTCAAAGGGACAGAATATGATATGGTTCGAATATGATGTAGACCTAACTGTTGATTTACATAAGGTAGTAATGAATCATCATCGCGTATTGCGGGTTCATTGTACGATCGATGCCCATGACTACTCTTACGTGTCTGTGTATGGTTAAAAAATCCCATCAAATTTACATTATTACACTGTGGACTGGAAAGATTTCCAACACTATCGACATTGTCATTATATCCATAGGGAAAGGCTGCTCCTTTTTCTGATCCGAAATTCTTCTTGTTGTCTACGGTAAAGTGTACTCTGCAGCGACGGACTATTTGTGTGGTGATAAATCTTTTCGAAAATTCTAACTTTCATTGACAAAACTGAATGATCAGGTACATTAAAGTGTTTAGATATAAGCTGCTGACTACCATGATTTTTTTGAAATCGATGACCTGATATTCGTTTGTTAAGTGACCCCCTGGCTTCACCAACACAAACAAGTCCACTTAGATTACATTCAATTTCATATGCAAAATTGGAAGATTTGCAGTTCAGATTTCCCCACGTTTTGGTATCAAAGCTCTGTCCTGTAAGATTATTGATAAAAAAAATTTGGGTTTCCACACAGATTACATTCTATTTCATAGACAACATTAGAAATAAAACTTACAGTGTCTCTAAGTTAGTCAAACCAGTTAGTATGTCGTGTGTTGTAGTAATTTCATTATTGTTTAGATATCTGAAAGAAAAAAAAATTGAAGAGTGAATGTCAGGAGCAACTTATTTTTCAAGCAAATAATTATACTACCCTTTCCTTCGGTCATTCGTGCTTGGAAGATTTCTTTTTCTGTCAAGTTTATATATCCATAGGTGAAAGTGGTTCGCATGATTTTCATGCGTTTCCCTTTTCGCATGATATTCATGCAAATTTTTTTTAAGTTCATGCAAGCCACTTTTGCCTGTGTACATAATAGAATATATATATAATTCGGAATAAAGCTCGATTTAAATTCAAATCTTTAAACACTTTTAACTAGATTGATGTTTAAAGATATGGATACATAATTATTTGAGATACTAGTAGTCTCGGGAATTATTATAATATAACATGTTATTTTTTAAAATACGTACTTTTTGACGTATCATAAACTTACCTTCATCAGTATTTATGCAAAACATTTAAGCAAAATATTGGCCTTGTAAAGAAAAAACACATATTGCTGGTATTTTCACAGCAGTTTCTCGACCAAGGTCAATAATCGTATTAATCAAGTTCTTCAACAAATTAAACTCAAATGAGAATTTTAATTTGACATATCCTTTCTGTTGCATCACTAAAAAACTGTTCAAAACTAAAAGGAAACATCACATGTAATTCAAATGCAGCTGAGAATAATTACTCATAACATTTTTTATGTCAGTTGTGCTAGTCTTATAAGATAATTAATAAATTAATTTATCAATACATCACTTAAGACTGAATATAATATCGTCATAGTATCGACATAATGTAATAGGATGTAAGTATTGTTCCTCAATCTTCTTATTGAAAACATAAACGATTTAACAATCACATTGATGAATAATATCTTACCATTTTTAAAGCTATCATGGATATCTAATCGGGAGTTTAAAGTAATCATTTTGTAAGCTTTATGGTCAATACAATGACCTTCTAAGAAAGTACAATATAACATTAAATCAAATGCTGACTGACGTTATTAATACTATTTGTAAGATCATTATATACACACTGAATTCTTGACGGATTTTTATGTTACATGTATTTCACGATCGTAACAATGAGCACACATTGGCTGGTCGTCAGGGGATGCTCACTTTTCCGTGCCACCTGATCCCACCTCTAATGTTTTAGAGATCCGTGCTTGATCTGATTCAAATGTGTATTGTTTAATGGTCTCCTGAGCTTGAATACAGTTCATTACCTCCATACATTTCATGCCGTTTATGGATGAAATATCCTCTTCCAGTACAACTACAACTTTGAATATTAAAGTATCAGCCATGAAAATCCTGTTAATAAAATGTTAATAAAATGACAGTTGGAATTTGAGGTAGGACGAAGACACGGTATAAGTAACTATTTTTTTCATGAAAATCGAGAGAAATGAAATGCTGCTTAAAAGTATTCTAAAAAGAGCAGCAGTGAAAAACTTTTTCCAGAGTTAACGCTATTTGGACTTTTGTTTATTTTCTAACAATTTTTTCTTAATACAATAATACATATTATATCGTCGATACGATACATCCTGCTGAGCTTTAGATAAAAGATACCACTGATTCATACTTAGATATTTTATTAGAAAAAGACGTTAATGGTAATCTAACAACCAAGCCCTATGATAAACGTGATGACTTTAACTTTTCTATCGTCAACTTTCCTTACTTATGCAGCAATATACCTTCATCACCTGCATACGGAGTATATATATCTCAGTTGATTCGATACCCAAAGCATGCTCTACGTATGAACAATTTCTAAAACGAGGTAAATTATTGACAAGCAAGTTTATGAAACAAAAATATCAAAAGTCTCGTTTAAAGTCATCATTTCGTAAGTTCTATAGTCGATACAGTGGCCTTGTCAGCATATACATTTTATCATTGAGTCAATTGCTGACTGACGTTTTTCATACTAATTGTTAGTTTATTATTTATACACTGAATTGACAACAGATTTTTCTGTTATTTCCCGATCATGACAAGAAGCACACGGCGGGAGTGACCAGTTAGCAGGGGATGTTCACTTCTCCATGGCACCTGATCCCACCTCTGGGGCTCTTTTCTCAAAAAGTCGTAGATTTTGGCCTTAGTTAGTCCGACTAAAAAAGTTACGCCAAAATTTAGACGGACCTAAATTGCGTTTCAGAAAGCGGCGTAAGACTGAGACTAAGACTAAGACCTCTCCGCTAGGTACTTAGCATGCGCAGATCGCATTTTATTTGGTTTAGAGACTACAATGACATGTGGCGGATCAAAGTTATATCAAACGTGAACCTATATAAAGGATGCAAAGCACAGGAAGCACGAGCGCGCTTGCATATTTTCCTCTTTCACCGTCTTTCAATCAGATCTATAACCTAAACCCATCTGTATTTTCACGTTCAAAGCATTAACATAGTAGCGTATTCAAACATCTTGAAAAAGGGGGCAGATTGGGGTCGGATTAGTGGCCCACAGCCACACTAAACAAAACTGATTTAGTAAATCTTTTATCATAATTTTGGACACAGCCTCCCTCCCTCTCTACATCCACAAGTGTTATATTAGATATCTACATTCAAACCAAATGATGTATATACATGATTATACATAAATGCATGTACTTGCGAAAATTTGGAATAAAAAGTAATTTTCGTACGAGTAAAAGTCATATATTGCTAGGAGCTGGAATAGGCTCGTAGCAAAAGTTTTGAAAGTCGGAAAGGGGGGGGGCAGTATCTAAAGTAATTTTTTCTGTATTTAAAATACTTTACGCAGATAGAGAGTGAAGGGACAAAGCCCCCGAATAACAGGCGTACTGTCAAAAATTTATCAGTTGTGAAATCATAATTATCATAAAAATAATTAATAAAACATGGATAAGAGATTTTTTTAAATGATCAGTTGTCTAAAGATCTATACATATGGTTTTCCTTGGCTCCAGGTTTTGTTAAAGTTAGACGTCAATAAACCTCAGTGAAATTTATGTTTTTTGAAAGAAATATTTTTCTTCTATCTTAATATTGATATATTGATTTAAGTAATATGCAGAGAATTAAATGTTTTAAGTGCCTTAGTTTTAAACAAAACTTCAAAAAGTGACATTTTTGACACAGTACGCGACGATTTTTTTTAAAGGTTTGCGACGCCTTGAACAAGAAAGAAATTTACACAAGTACATGTAAAACATTTCCTGAATGGAAGCCTAAAAATGACCCTTGCCATATATAATTCTTTATAATTTCGATCAACTTATTCAATATGAATTAGACATATATTGGAAAGTTCATCCCAGCTTTTGCAGAAAAAGTCTGCATCCTCGATGGACTTTACTACCTTTCTACATAATATTATAGGTTGTTTATCAATTTTCATGATTTTTCGCATATCATATAATTATGTGCATGTATATGAATAGGTATTACATCGCATACGTATAAAATAATGTATTGTTTTAACTCTTGATGATTAAAACACTTCCCTTTTCGCAAGTTGTGTACAGACTAAGAACTTACGCCTACTCATGAGCAGGCCTACATTTAAACCAAAACTTAGTCTCGACTAAGTCTCCGCCTTTTTGTGAAACGCAACTTAGTCCGACTTCAGGGTTTAGTCACTGATTTAGTCTGGACTAAGCTTACGCCTGGTCGTATGCCTTTTTTAGAAACGACCCCCTGATATTTTGGATGTCCGTGTTTGCTCTGCTCCTATTTTGTATTGTTTTATGGACTTTGATATTCAATACTGTTCTTTATCTCCATATTCTTCCTTGAATTAGTTTTTTTTTTATTTTACTTGAAAAAATATTAAGGAAAAGGATTCTGACATTTACGAATAATTTAGTTTTGATATGATGCAGTCTCAATTTAGCAGGACTTTAAAAGGAAATTTTCTTAATCGCCAGATTTGTTATTATCAATTTCTTATTTCCTTAGTAATAACAAATGTTATATTTGTTACAAATATTTTGTTCATATTGTTATGAAAAGGAATGTGCGATTAAAGAATTTTGTTATTGACATTTTTTAGTTTTTCAGGCTATTGTATGTACATGGATTTGCATTGATTAACTAACATTTCCTGCAATATTGAATTAAAAAGTTATATACAGTGCAGAACTTTACTTTTAATAGTTTTACCTGCGTCATTAGCTTAAAAAAACATTAATTTTACCGCAATTACCTGACTTCAAATTTTAAGAAAGAAAATAACGTACAGTAATCACCCGCAATAGGCCATTGATACAATACAAAACGGATTAATAGCAAACACTGCCCATTTAAGCATCAGAGGGTTTGATCAGATTCAACGGAGGTGTGAGTATTTCATGACGATCGCCCAGCCACGTCGTGTGATCCTGTCTTTGTCAAAAAAACGGAGAAATCCAATTCAATGTGTAAATAATTGCCCAACAATTGGAAAGCAAAACGAAAAGTAATGTCCGTCAGCATGTAACTAAACGACAGTTGCATTTGATGACAAATCAATTGCATAAACGAAAGGACTTGAGAAATTATAACTTTAAAAAGATTGTTAATATTCTTATTTCATCACAGTTCCACAGTGCGATTCGTATTTGGGACTTAAGGATAAACTCCTTTCACATCAAAAATATTTTTAAAAGGAGATTCTTTTTCATGACTTAATGATAAAATATATTTATAACAATATTACATAAAAATTGATTTTTTTTAATGCAGAATAAACTTTTAATATACAAATAAAGTATATTTTCTTTTTCTTGCTACTTTTCCTAAGTATTAAGAATAAAAGTAAAATTTGTGAGTTAGCAAGGAGTGTTAATCAAATCCATCTAAAAATTTGAAGTTTCAATAACTTTGAAATGAAATTAAATTTTTGATATATTTTTGTGTGAAATGCTATTAAAATATATAAGTCGTGATATTATACAGAAAATATTAACTTGAAATATGTGTCCATAAACGTTTCAGCAATCGTTCAAAGGTTTGACCACAAATTTTATTTTTAAGAAATCTAGAAAAAATATCAATTGAAGGAGTTAGGTTTGACATCGACGTTTTCTGCATTGTTGAAATGATGTAAATTGACAAAACAGCTGCAGGAAGTAATAATTTTGGCTACTCAAAACTTTTTCTTCATTGGTTAGATTTTGAATTGAATACCAATCGTGAAATCATCCAAACGAAGCAAAGTAATCTTGCATATTTTAATGGACACTCATTTAATTAAGGGGACAGTAGGACTTTTTTCTGTTTTTATGCTCAATTGCCCATGTTTTGATGTGCACCTGATCAATACAAAAAAATGTCTATCACCACCTGTCAAAAAATGACAAAAATATGCTTATGCAATGAAATATTTAGAGGTAACAGTATTCAAGATCAAAAGTCCATTAAAAATACACAATAAGAGCAGAGCAAACACAGATATCCAAAACATCAAAGGTTTGATCAGGTGCCATTGAGAAATGAGCATCTCCTGCTGACCGGTTACCTCCGCCGTGTGCTCCTTGTCATGATTGGGAAATAACAGAAGAATACATCGACGATTCAATGTGTAAATAATGGCCTAACAATAGGAATGAAAAGTTAAAGAATGTTTCAATAATATGCTTAAGTTTGTGATACGAAATTTGCCTGAATTTTTATATGTATCTCTCTACATTTTTAAGTCTGATTTTTCCCCAAATGATGCAGCTAATAAATTTCTTAAACCTTCTCAAAATTCTACCTAACTGCAACCATCGTTATTCATTTACATACATAATGAAACGGAAATGGATGTTGTTTAGTTTCGTATTAACGTTAGACCTACGTTATCTTTCAAAGTCTTAAACACTAAAAAATATTAATTTTACGATCATACAAGTAGTATGAATCTGCCACTATACCGGTACTGCACTGGAATAATACACTTAGTATTAGTGCGTTTGAGACCTCTCAGGTGACGGAATAGACAACCCTTTGCTCGTTTATTTCCTAACATACTATTGTAAGACCTGAACAAGGCAGATAGTTGTGGGAAATATACAGTGAAGAGTTTAGTGTTAACCATAAGGCATAAGACCTGAATAAGGCAGTCACTTAGTTATTTAGAGAGGTGGCATACCACAAATAAAGGTGGGGGAAGTGCCAGGATACAGTGCTTGTGGAGTGGCAGGACAAGAAGAAATTTGTATACGGGAGACACCCGTTGACCACAGTTAGTGGTTGTCCAATCAAGAAGATATCCACTGTATTATCGTATTGCATTTGTATATATATTTGATAACATTTTATTTGGTCAACAAAAACCTGAGTTAACAGGTTAACGAACCTGAGTGTAACGCCTGGTGATACAAGCCATATCACCACACACCCAAGCTCGGCCGCGTTGCACGTTACATTATTTGGTGGCAAGCGTCGGGATTTTGTTGACCATGGATTCTTCTAAGAAGGTGTCAGAAACTATAGAGCGAATGGAGAAGCTCTTAGAAA
>PRKT01000202.1:640355-677241 GCA_003671525.1 Saccostrea glomerata
CCCCCCCCCCCCCATCCCCCTACTGATTAATTTTAAAACATGATAGATTCAAGAAACATGCATTAAAAGTACACTGTACTCACTCAATTTTAAACGAGTAAATGGAACGAATCCAAAAGCATCCATTTTGAGTAGAAGGAACAAAAAATAAAATAAATGATAATAAATTCGACATCAATAACATAATGATAGGTGAATTGATCCAAAAGTAATGTCACAGTGTCCATATCTTTTGTATTTGGTGTCATATTATCAAATACATTATACAAAAATATGCATACATATGAATCTAATCAACATCGAAATTTTTGTTTATCAATGTAAAATTAAATTAATCTGATAAATGTTTGCAACATCAAGCATATGGGGTGTTGCCGTGTCACATTCAAACGTCATGTTTTAAAGAATATTTTTCAGGATGAGAAAGACAAACACATTAAAAACATGTAAAGCGTGTCTTATCGCCCAAAAATTTTAAAAGACAAAAGTGATTTACATGTTTTTCTTATGAACAGTCCAGATCAAATGATGCTCTTGTTATTTTTTTTTTAAGTTGTGTTCGACTCTAAATCAAAATGGGGGAAATGCCGTACGGAGCTGTAATGCATTTTGAGTATTTATTTCAAAATGGGGACATTACCACACAATTAACACTGATTGATAAGACTCACAATGATAAAAAAAAGTAAAGAATATTCTTGTTTATAAATAATTTCAGCGATTTTAGGGAGTGCGGTAGGTCATTGTATTTTATAAGCAGAAAACAGGAACACCGAAAGAAGAGACGTCGAAAGGAAACGTTCAACGTTCAATGGCGTCTGATTTTGTCAAAAGAAATCGTGTATCTGTAAATGTATACGGACAATGTCTTATTATGCTGTTCAAGGTTTGACAAAGGACTTTATCGTGAAAAGAGTGAATCTACAATGGTTACCAAGAATTCATTTTGTTTCAGATTCCTAGAAAGGTTTCAGTATGACAAGTTTTATGGCTGTTTTCTATATTTCATCGGATGTAATGTTTCAACTAAACTTTCCAATTACCGGTATTTAGTCTAAAGAAAAGCACATCTAAAAACAACTCAGAAAGATCGATGGGCGAAATTTAACTATCATGGGTGAACCACATGATATGAATGCGACAAAGGACATTCTGGAAGAAGCAGGACCTGACGGACCACCTTTAATGTCTCAATATAAGGCATTTAACGAGTTTATCAAGGTTGCCATTCCGGTCACCTTTACCGAGGATTTCCACTAAATTGGATAACATTTCATATACAGTTATTTGACCAGTTCCGAATAAGAAACCGATTCGGCGGTGTCATAAATATACTAGGCATTATTTCAAAATCCAAGTGTTTTGTCAAGGTAGTTCGATGACTTGTGGAATAAAATATTTTTTCATAAAAGTTCAGCCTTCCCTCAAAAAAAATTATTTTGCAAGTTACCATAGGTGTCCATTTTACTAGTGACGAATAAGACGACGAGTTCCGGGTACCCTAGAGATTCTTATTCAATTCAACCCTAAATTTAAAAATATACGTCCCAGACGTTATCCATTGACATGCCTAAGAGAAGTTAAATAAGTTGCTTACCAAAAAGTTTTTTGTATTTTCAAAGGTTGAAGAGAAACTAGAGGTACTGTGGGCACTGAGCTCATTTTAATGATACCAAACGCCTCGTTTATGATTATTAATGGCAAAGTCCATGTTTTGCTCTGGGAGACCCAAAATATGTGTCAGATCAAAAAGTTGAATAAAAGGTCACAATGTCAATCACAATTTAATCGTATTCAGTGGTATAGGAGGAATTGTAGATAACAGATAGATATAACTTTCAATATTACAAAGAATGTCAGTAGCTATGTTTTTCTCAAGGAACCCAAATTATATGCCAGATCAAAAAGTAAAATAGCTGCACTTTGACACCCTTGAACAAAGATTATATGAAAGACTCATTTAATCTGTGAAGCCTCATTAAACTTCATTCAGTGGTTCAAGAGAGGTTTTGACATTTTTTTAGTATATTGACCCGTTAAAAGATCGGAATATTGCACGGAGTTCAGGGAGGATGTGTCGCTATTTCGATGGCCATCTTCTCTCTTATGTTTTATAGTTATCATGTTTGGACCTTGGAACCAATTTGTTTTCCGACCTTAGACCCAAATTTGTTGAAAACTTTGAGTACTCTAAATAAAGTGGACCCAAATTATGTGCCAGATCCAAAAATAAAATAGCTGCACTTTGACACCCTTGAACAAAGAGTATGTGAAAGACTCATTTAATCTGTGAAGCCTCATTAAACTTCATTCAGTGGTTCAAGAGAGGTTCCGGATAAGAAACGGATACCCCAGGGCGTATCAGACGGACGGACGTACAGACGAATGGATGGCCAAACATCACATTACTATATACCCCTTCTTCCTGTTTTTCAAGCGGGGGAATAATAAATCACATTTACAATGAAAAAAAACCGAAGAGTGAATTCATAATAGTGTTTAAAATGGGTATTCGGAACTGGTAAAATAAGAGCTCGAAAATCTTTCGATATCTTCCAGTGTTCTAAATATTTATTTTTGACATTTTTTTAGTATATTTACCCGTTGAAAGATCGGAATATTGCACGGATTTCAGGGAAGATGTGTCGCTATTTCGATGGCCATCTTCTCTCTTATGTTTTATAGTTATCATGTTTGGACCTTGGAACCAATTTGTTTTCCGACCTTAGACCCAAATGTGTTGAAAATTTTGAGTACTCTAAATAAAGTGGATTATGTACTAGTCGTCATTATTCCATATTTTACCATTATTACACTTTTGTGTCTTATACTATTTAAAGTGATTACATACAATTTGCATAACAGACAGTACAATAGATCAGTTCTAGAAAGGCCTCCTAATGTTTCCAATGAACATGAATTCGAAACGATGCCTCTGGTCATTGTGGTTCCTGTAGCAACAATTGTCCTAGGGCTTCATAATAGTATTTGTCGAATTTTCGAATTTAAACCGTTAGTGGTCATAGTGGCAACATTTTTATTTCATACATATTTTATCTGTACGTTCTTCCTCTATGTGATGACGTCAGAGAAATTTCGAGACAAACTTGTAGACCTTGGTCGTCTGATTATATTCCATGTCTGCCGACCATGTCGATGTAATAGGCATGATACAGTGCCTAACTCCACAATACAGGCAACCAACATACAGACGATATCTTTGAGTTCCACTTCATTATTGAAAGTTCTGCGTGACAGACTTTATACTATACAAAGAACTGTTTTGCTATCTAATCAAATTTTAAATATTCAATACTTAGTATGGTGGCTCTTTAGACAGATGATTATTTGACTTAAATAAAGTAATGTGAACTGTATACCGCACTTTATTTTCGTAAGTGATACTGTTAGCCTACTCTTATTCGCGTGTGAGAAATATCGGCGAGTGGAATCCCTTTAAAATTTTCTGTAGGATACTAATTTCCCTGTCTAAAGATGATGATATTCTGAGGTTTGAAACCTGACCCGGAACTGTCACTACGATGTCCTCCTCGTGTTCAGTCCTCTCAGCTTCACAGTTCTTAATGCAGAGATTTTTATTCCTCTCACTTTCGGATGAACAGTCACTTTCTTGAAAATTGTTTGCATGATAGGCAATGAGACTTTCAACCTCGCACTCATATTCCTTTCATGTGCATTGTGCAACGCATTTCTTAGAATTTCCATTGACTTTTGGTTGATATTTGTCGACATTCATGCTGGTACTTATTGGTGTATTGGTCGTTGGAGGGTTTGCGCTGGTACTGGTGGTATATTGGTTGGTTGTTGGTGGATGAGAATTTTCTCAGATGACAATTCGGTAAAATTTACAACAAATACATTAGGAGACAGTGGTTTCGCATTTTGTCACTTTTCACTGGTTACATCACTTTTTACGGAGGTTACATTTCTCACAGGAATATTATGCTTAAGATCTACCATGTTATTGGAAAAAACACTAGAATTGCCTAGGTAGGCGAAATTTTGGATACACAAAGTTGTGCAGAGAAGACAAGCTGACAGAAGACCTGATTGGTTATTAACAGAAAATCTTTGCGGTGGAATATGAAAGTGAAATATAAGTGACAAAAATGATGTGTGACTTATTATAATATGTAAAACTTTGAAGGACTTATAAAGGAAGACTTGAGATAAGGAGTGATATTTTGCTAGAGGATTTCATTCACTGCGGATCTAAACCAGTTGAAAAGAGGCCAAAATTCAAAGGAAAATTGCTGCGACAGTGTAAATTTTTTGGATGGAGTTTTGCCTTTCATAATTATTTTGAATATTTTTCAGAGATTGAATAACCCCTCCCATTCTGGGATGGAGACACCTATACCAACACATAAGACCATTATGGATCCCTCAGGGCCATTATTTGTATTGTGAGCTGCACAGTACGCCTGATCGTGGAAGTTGCATGCAAAAGTGACATTTTTAGGCAGTGACCACCTTAGACGTCTATTGAAGATTTCCACTTTCTGCGTATTGGTATTAAGAATATATTTGTCTAACACCCACGGGGCAAACCGCCTATTGACACAGGTCCTGAGAATCTTTGCATTGGCCCTAAAGTATGGAATTTTGAAGTTTCCATCAAGGTAAGCACTTTTAGCGAGCCAGTTTTTTCCACCCTTGCATACTAAAGAGTGTATTTTTTGCATAAGGCATGTTCACCAATGTAGCAGCAAATTGTATCATCACTCACATAGAAGATTTGATTCTAAATTTTGCTTGCATGATCTGTGCATTTTATTTGCGGCTGATTTATATCATCAATGCATCTGTCTGTAAAATCTATAGCAAAGTTATGCAGCAGTTTGGTTCTTTTAGCTTTAGTATTCTTAGACATAATTTTTTGTAAAAATTAATCTTATTTGATGGTCTTTCTGACATTTTCAGCAATACGTCGAGGGTCGACAAAATGTTGTGGTTCGTTTCATAGTGTACTCTTGGCAAACAAAGACTCTGTAGCCTTGAATATGGTACTGTCATTGTCTGACGTAATGTCCTTGACATTTAAATCATTTTTGAGGATGTCTTCTTCGTCCTCTTTGGCACAGGTGAATTCGTCAACAATGTTTTTGGTCAAGGGTTTATTTATCCCACATGTCTGCTCAGTGCACAAATGGCTTGGATTCTTCTTGAGGTGCTGTCGCTCGTGACGTATCTTGTTTTGGTAACTAGAGATATCATCTCGTGACTACTGGTCACATGTTTTGCAAGTGAGAAGACTGTCTGAATGGCAGATCTAGACTGGAAGGGGGTTCCCCCCACCCAGAGTAAGGGAGGTATTGTACATCCCATCGCAATGAATTACTATAGGTTGTTTGGATCCCCCCACAATTTATTGATATTAACTTATTTCTTACATCTTTTTCCATATCACTTTTTTCAATAAACCTACTTTTTGCATGACGGCGTTACTTGTTTTTTGTAGTGAAGTCTCGGCTGGGGATGGAGTGTTTGTGGCATAAGAATTTTCCGTAGTGATGAACTGCCAATGGGAGTTTGACTTAGACCTACTTGTAGGCCATAGTTTGTAGTTGCTGCTTTCCCTCCTCTGGCATTGGATTACACTTCAAAATAGAGGTTGTACATTTCTGACACGTAAGGGCACCTGCTGCATTTTAGCCGCAGCCGAATACCCAGGCCATGCCTCTCATAAGACTTCATGTCCTAGGTCAGTTTGCCGTCAAAGCCTGGACTGGTCCGCCCATGTTCTTTAAAGCTGTATTTAACATCTCACTTGTCTTTCCGAGATGGAGAAGTCTCTGGGAGTCTGAATCACACCTGCCAAAACCAGTTTTTTTATCTCTAATTATCTCCTCACTTGCTATCCAGGTAAGTTAATTTTCAGAAATAAGAGTTACCGGTACTTCCCTCAGACTATACTGGTTTTCAGAGTTGAGACAAAGGGCTCATCTTTTTACTCAATATAAATAATCAATTTTAAAGAATACCACAATAATTGAGAGAATTAATTAATTATGAGTAAATTAGGCTGATTAATTTGACAGGATCTTAGGTATGCACCTTATTTCAGCCAAATTGGCCTTAGATAGGGCCGTATTTTAATAATTAGAAAAATTATGTACTACTTAAAGAGGTTTAATTTCATTATTTAATAAATGTTAAAGAAGTCTAGTTTACTCCAGGGAATCGGCCTGCATCAAAGCCTCATAATCCTCTTCCTTTCTCAAGGGTCTTGCAAAAATTGGCCACAGCAACCGTTGACACTAACGCCGCAGCTTCATTTCCTGCTGCTCACTAAGAAAGGGTGGAAGTCTGACCAGTTACAGGGTTTCCCGGTTTTCTCTTGTAGAAGGTGAGTTTTCTCCTTTTTAAAGTAATTTTCCCTTCTTGTGGGGCACAAATTTTAGGTTAAAACAATAATTATTCCCTTTTTTAAATTTTCCCATCTTTGAAAAATGACCGAAACTTTTACTATGGATACTCTGTCTGAAGTGAAATTCACTTGTGATGTGCTTTTTCCATTGCTGTATCAGCATCATGTCAAGTTTATGTGTTATCGTGCAATAATTTATAATCATGATGGGAATTAGCCAGCAACCCTCACTGCAAAATGTTGGTGAATTCAAGGGGTAATGATTGTTTTACTGCTACAGAGAAATAACACTACTAGATAAAATTACTTCTCATCTCTTTTGAATACCGTCTCTTAATTGGCTGTCATCTGCTTTGTGATTTCATTTTGAATTGTAAAATTAAATACAAGTTGGAAAGATTTTTTTCGAAATTATTTGTTATTTTTATGTTGTTTTTTTAAATGGGGTACACTATACCCTGGATGTGAAAATTACATGTAATCCCTCAAATTCTCTTTAAAACATAAGAAATAACACTGTTAGTCAGTTTATTACATATTTCATTTCAATAAGCATTAAAAACAGTCAATATAAAGGTCATTTTCAATACATGTTCATATCAAATTTGCATTCATTTTGAATAGGGGGTTACATTAGATAGACAATTTACACGTGATTTACATGTTTTAACATGTAATTTCTTCATGTTACATATTTTACATGTACATGTACAATATACATGTACTTGTTATCTAAAAAAGTCAAAATGACCACTTTTCACTTTGTTATCCATTTGATTATAGAAAAATACGCCAGAATTGCCTAGGCTCAGGGGGCCAACATTTTGGATACCCAAATTTGTGCAAAGAAGAAAAGCTGACAGGAGTCCTGATTGGTCATTTACAGAAAATATTAGTGGTTGAATTTGACAGTGAAGTATAAGTGACAAAACTGAGATGTGACTTATAATCATATGTAAAATGATATAGGGCTTATGTATAAAGGAAGACTTGAGATGAGTAGTGATATTTTGCTGGAGAATTTCATTCAATGCGAATCTAAACCAGTTGAAAACAGGCCAAATTTCAGAGGAAAAACGCCACGGCAGTGTATATTCTTCGTGGTGGAATTTTGGAGGAGGCCTAGGGGTGTTGCATTTTGCTTTAAAGTGACTAATTTTTTGAAAAGTGATTATATAATTATAAATAAATGACAGTGTTTTGAATTTGTATGGAAGTCTATGGGAAAACCTTTGATGGAGTTTGTCCTACATGTACAGCAGCAATCTAGACAATAGAACATATGCTCAATGGGTTTTACACGGGTCCATCGAATGCCTTTGTCTTGGCATATCGCAGTAACTAACTTGTTATAACGAGATAAATAATTCATTTTAGCGAGATAACTAACTCGTGATAACGAGATTATTTACTCGTTAAAAAAGAGATACTATAACTCATTATAACGAGATAAAACTAAGTCGTTATAACGAGATAATTAGTTCGTAGTAACGAGATAATCAACTCGTTATAACAAGATACTAACTCGTTATAACGAGATTATTAACTTGTTATAACGAGTTAAAATTTTTTATCTTTTCTGATGAGCCTATCAGACTTTCGAATTTTCCAATAAGAAATAACCTTTTTGTTTTTAAGTTATATAGGTATATTTAAGGAAGGAACACTTCTTATACCAGATGTTTATAAATAAAACTGGCTTTTCAAATGCACGTTTATTCTTTTAATTTAACGACAGGTTCGCCAAGTATTTCAAGAGATGAAGATTCAACGTTCTTTATGATTTGTAGAATTAAAAAAAAATGTTTTCAAAATTCATTGAAACAAATTAAGGGCAAGGCATCCTCACATTGGTGTATAGAGGATTAGATCGGAAACATATTTTTTCATAAATAAAAATGTTCTATTAAGTATATATAGAATAATATTTTTTACAATTTCAATTACATATTGTGTTTATTCAACTCATGTTTTCGTTAAACTATCAATAAAGCACCAGTTATACATTTTCTTATTGAAAATTGATCAATTAATACATTCTAGAAGGGAAAACTATACAGTTGGTAGGTATCCTGACGTTTGGATTGATTGATTGTGTGTTTTTTAACGTCCTTCTCCAGAATTATTCACTCATATAGAGACGCCACCACTTGCAGATGGAGAGCTGAAAATTTTTACCTAAACTCGGCACTCAGGGCCATTGAGCAGGGAGGGATCATTTTCGTGCCAGCACCTACAGCGAAACGGGACCTCTGTTTATACATGTACGGTCTCATTCGAAGGGCCGGTTTCCGGGTCCCACAGTGGGATTCGAACCCGCGACGTAAGGATTGACTCCTTACATTGCTTATCTAGAGCAGACGCTCTAACCACTGCATCACGACATTTGAAAAAACTGTATTTAATACACTGTACTTATTTGTTAATTTAGCTCTTTATTATATACTTCGCTTGCTATTTAAATTATATACATGTATTATGCAAATACATGTATACAGAAATAATACATGGTTAAAAAAATAGCTTGTGATAGCAATGCAAAACTTCTCGTATAATAAAATAGTGAGATAAGAAACAGCATTCATGTACAAAAATTCATTGCCGAATTGCCACGGAAGAGAAAAATATCAACATTTGAAAAAACTTTCTTAGATTTAAAAGATTATCGCATCATATGAAACAAAATCTCAATTGCACAAACAGATTTTAATTTTAAGCTTCATTTTGAGAATTGTTTCAAATGAAATATATGAATACGAATGACGAACGGGATCAAGGCTCAAAAATCCATTAAACAACACAAATTTTGAACAGAGCAAACTTAGACTTTGTAAAACATCAGAGGTGTGATCAGGCACCATGGAGTAGTAAGCATCCTTTGCCGACCGGTCACTCCAGTCGTACGCATGTGCTCCTTATCATGAAATGGAAATAACGAAAAAATCCGTCGATTATTCAGTATGAAAATAATGGATTAACACTTGAATGTAAAACGTCGGTCATCAATTGACTCAATGATAGATTGTATATATACTGAAAAATTCATTGTATCGGCCATATAACTTACGAAATGATGCCTTTAAGCGAGGCTGCTGATATTGTATTAGCAACTTACCTGTCAATAATCTACCTTATTTTAGAAATTGATCATAAGTAAAATATGCTCTTGAATATTGAATCAACTGAGAAATATAAACCCCTTATGTAGGTGATGAAGCTATATTGCTGCGTAAGTAAGGGAAGTTGACGATTGAAGAGTTAAAGTCATCACGTTTATCATTAAGCTTGGTTGTTAGATTACAAGTAATGTCTTTTTCAAGTAAAAATTCCAAATACTAAATAGATGTATCAGATTCTGTGGTATCTTATCTTAATTTCCGGGATATCTCTTATCAACATCAGACTGGAAATAACCATTGTTTATTGACAATACGTCATCGATATATTTAAATGTCGAGTTGATTGATAGACTAATTGATTGTTTGTTGTTAAACGTCCTTCTCGAGAATTTTCACTTTTATGGAGACGCCACCACTTCCCGTCGGAGAGCTGCAAATTTTGTCCTATACTCGGCACACAGGGCCATTGACTAGTGAGGTATCTTTTTTGAATTGAAAGCAACAGCTAAATTTTTTTTTCATATATTATAAGATTTTGGACAGATTTTGCTTTATTTCAGTACAAAAATAGGTCTGCTTATAGCAGGAGGCAACTCGTACCGATGAGATATCCCAATAGATTGTTGGAAGACCTGGTCTAAAAAAAAAACGATTTCTGTTGTCAATCAGAAATTCAAGCATCTTTTTATATTAAATTCGGAGTACTTGTGTGTACATTGCACAATTAGAGTGTTTTAATAAAATAATTTTGCAAAGGACCATAACA
This sequence comes from Saccostrea glomerata, assembly GCA_003671525.1. NCBI lineage: Eukaryota > Metazoa > Mollusca > Bivalvia > Ostreida > Ostreidae > Saccostrea > Saccostrea glomerata. Next base: position 650,632 of record PRKT01000202.1, read on the forward strand.
AGGTGTGATAAATCTACGAGTTCCGTATTGATTGAAAAAGCAGTTGTCAACAAATATCAGAAAGCCTGGACTTTAATTTATCGTGGGGAATGGTTGTATATAAAGTTGAAAAGTCATGTTTTTATGTAGTTGATTTTGATAAACTTTTGTGATTTCAACTTTTTAAAAAGTTTCTTGAAATTTTTAAATATCTTAATCTAATTACATCACATCTCAAATATATTGTTGCACGGTACATCTGACATTTCTCTTTCACTAATGTAAATATATTAGTGAGGAGTAAAGAACGAGGCTTTTATTGATTCTTTCTGAGTAGAAAATTATGATTTCAGAAATGAAAAATGACAGAATTAATATTTGGATGAAGATCAAATTTTTTTTAGACATTGCATTTCACATTGCTTATCTTCTATCTCATATATGTCCTAATTAATTTCTTAGAACACATATATCAAATAATTTTATGCAAAAAACCCAACAAAGATGCACTCTCTTTTTAATATTTAATTTTAAAAATGCATGATAATATTTGGACTTCTGAAACCACTATGAACAATATCGACTGATAAGATTTTATTTACCGGTTTAAAATCTAGATTAAGCAAACAATCATACATGTAATTAATTGGTTCTGTGAGATTTCAAATACTTCTTCAGATATTTCAAACAGAAACTATAAAATATACAATGCTTTGTAATAACAATTTCTGATCATTTCCTGTACTTTACACTTTATAAATATGAACAGTGATAGGTGTATCCACTTAGCCAGCGGATTTTTCTCTTTCAATTCGTCAATCCTCATACTTTGCTGGAAACAAAACGTGCTCCGAATAAAAAAAAGTAAAAGGACATCCTCCAATAAACTAAAGTAAATTTGCCACTTGAAAATTTTTTTGCTAAAGATGTCGGATTAAATGAAAATGAATAATACATGATGAGAAATAAATTACGGTACTGAACTATATATGATGATATTTGAAGAAAGGAATTCAGGCTCAACTTCTACGGAGAAACAATGAAAGCAGCTTATAAATAGCCATTCTCTGTAACCACTTGAACTTCGTTGCCACGCATGGTCACCGATTTTGATGAAACTTCACCCATGCTTAGTACTTGACACCAAAAACAAATATCAAACAAAATTTCGTTGCTATGTGTCTCGGTTGCTATGGCAACAGCCGGAAAAGTTTGAAAAATCGAGATTTTCAGCCACTTTAAATCTTGACTGTGGCTTGATAAAAGCTAGAAAAAGGAAACAAACCATTCTCACAAAAACATGACACCTTGATGTCACTTATACTGTAAAGAAACTATTTAGAATATATCTCTAAGTAAGTGGTAACCAAGGGTACATTTGGAATACATTTAGAATGTTGAAATATGCTGAAAACACTCCGTATTCACTAATGGTAGGTGTTATATGCTCAAACTCAATCAACGACTCAAGAAAAACAATGAAAATATTTGACCTTAAGTATATAGGTATAAGTAATATTATTCTATAAATAACTTTTATGGTTGCCATAGTAAAACAGTGTAACCAACTAACCATGCAAAGCTAGTAACTAAGATTGGGTTAATGCTACTGTCTTGAGGAAAAACATGAAAATTCAAGAGTCGCAAATATGCATCCTTAGAATCTTGCAACACCAAAACCATAAGAAAAATTGGGTATAATTACTACTTTGCAGTGTTACCATGGAAACAAAGTACCAGTGCTTAAAAGTGAAATATTTTTCGCTGCATTTAAGAAATAAGGTATCATTTTTTGAGTTTTATTGAGATGTAAAACGGGTTGGTAACGTGATCAAATCCCATGAAGCCCGAAGGACTTTATGGAAGATTTGATCATGTGCCAACCCGTTTTACATCTCAATAAAACTCAAAAAATGATACCTTATTACTTATATTTACATTTGTGACTTATTCATACTTTATATTTGCCTGATTGTTACTTTAATCGTGTGAAATGCGTTAATTATTTCAAACCAAACGGCATGTATGTAATCCACTAAACGCGCGTCGAACCTTTATGACGTCACAGAGAAATTACGTCGAACGTTTATCCAAACGCACATCTATGACCTCTTGACCCCATACCTGTATTTATACAGTTATAAAAACGCTTGCCTTCAGTAGTGTTATATAAAGGAAAACATTTGCAAATGTAAATATTAAGAATTAAATTGCCATTAAATCAAGTAACAAATTAAAGGACTCAGCTTGAATAGTAGTTATCTGTTAGAACTGAAGTTGAATATCATATATTGATAAAATTTGATGAAGAAAACAACACGTTGCTATGGTTACCAAGAAGGGAAAATGTTCGATTTTGTGAACTTTATATCAATATTAAACCCTGTGTGCCAACTTCTTGCATCCACTTAGAGATTGGATGATAGTCAAAATTAAAAGTCAGGTAAGCTGTTAATAAATATCAATCATAAAAGTTTTGGGAATCTAAATTTTAGGGTACGTGTCCAAGGAAAGAAAATATTTTTAAGGTTTTTAAGCATATATTTTCTGCTTATTTCCATAGCAACGCTCTAGTTAAAGAATCTAATCTGAATTTTTTCAAATGGGAAAACTAAGAGCACACCAACATCTTTAAAAATTGATCATTAGTTATGAGGAAATGTGCTTTTTTTTTAAAGATAGGATCAGATTTTAACATACAGAATGTTACTTTGAAGGCTCTCTGTGGTATTAAAACCTTAGCAACCATTGCCAACCAAAATGAAATATCATATTTTGTTCTTGGTATATGTTTCAAGGCTCTTTTTTCTGTTATTTGGTCACATTTCATCCTATAATTGCTTTTTATTTTTACGTGTATGACTTTATAAAATTCAATGAATATTTTTTTTTACTTTTGAATACTTTGTTACCATAGTAACGTATGTAATAGTTGATTTACCAAACATGTTTATCATGCATTTGAGACATCTGACCTTCTAATTTTGGAAACAGTAATCGCCAATAGTTTGCTTTGCCGCAAATGTTAACTATGGGACTCTAAACATGTTTAAAAATGCCATTTTTCGAACTTTAAGACATGTTGCCATGGTAACTATAAAGCATAGCAACCAATTTTTGCCTGATTTCAGTTTAGGGTATCAATGACTTTTATCATAGAGAGTTTGGAGAAATTCTGAGACTATGCGTGCCACATATAAAATTTCAAGTCATTACAGAGAATGGCTCTTAATATGTGCACAATGCACAAAATAAATCAGAACAGTTTGTTTCTAGTGTGTAGAATTATCTTATTTACATTACCTGCAATTAATACAAAATGCGGTAAATAAAATTAGTGTCACATCATGCTTTTCTTTTTAAATACTATTTTTTAAAGGTTTTATGGTTAACTGTCATGCAACTGTCATTTTGTTGACCTCTACTACACAAGGTGATAGGATATCCTGAGAACTATCCCTACACGCATGTGCAACAAATGTTGTGATACATCATCCAGAGGACGTGACGATAATCTATTATGAACGAAGTAAGACTTGGAACCTCATTAACATACAGCTTGGGAGTAAATACATTATTTACTTTTAACTTAATGAATAATTTAAATTTTGGTTTTTTTTTCAATTTTATCTTTAAATTTATTTCAAAAGGCTTGACCTGCCTATATACTATACTAATTTGTTGCTGGCAATGTCTTTCAAAAATACTTAAGTAGATACTATTTTTAAACTTTATGATTTAGTAACATACAATTTCTTCTCATTTGCATATTATAGATTCGAGTAAATACTAATGTTGCGAGCCAAAGTCTTCGATTTAAGGACATATATCATAAAATTAAATTCAGCACCTTTCAAACTTGATATGAATGGAAAAAATATACGTAAATGTTGGTTAGATGCTGATCTTGACATTTAAATTACTTCTGTGTATTGTTAATTGTCTAAATCTGTGTTGCAGGATTAAATTAAATTTCAAAAAATGAAAAATGTTATTTCATTCTTCATTCGGCCTTTACTTGACATATTGTAAATCACATTAAAAGAAACTGTAGAAAAGAAAGGTGAAATAAATAAATGCAATAACGAGCTCTACGCACTTGTTTCAATTTTACATTTTTAAAAGAAAACAATTTTATTCATGAAGGAATTTCAAAATCGTGGATTTCCACAACTGCATTTTTATCCAGTAGAGGAGCTTCTTTATTTCAACACGTAGATTGGTGAGGTAAATAAGACCTTGCACTGTTTTCCCTTTATTTCTTTGGGTTTGTTTCATTGGAATTTTAAGGTTGAATACTACTTGCTATCACCACTTTTTATTTATGCGAAAACAAACTGCTAAAAGTCTTTTTGTTGGATAAATCTGATTTTATTAAGAAGAACCAAGTTTTATCAAAGAGAATATGTCTAAATAAAGCTAGTAATGGTATACTTAATTATATTGTAACGTTTCTGGGTATAGTGGTGGTTTTTGAATACAGTGTATTCTTTTACTACTTTTATGGGTACGTTACAAAAATTATATGTGGGTCTCTTATTTCTGAAATTTACCCAATTAATAAGAAAAGATTGTAATTTTCTATAAATTTATTAAAAATCAATTAAAACAGATAAAACAGCTAAAATGTCAGGAATTTACTAAAATATGGGCAAAATCAACAAAGTGGCATAGGAAATGGGTAAAAAGATATATTTGACTCACAAAATGGGTGTTTTACACACAACTTGGTGAGTTTACCCAGGAAAGGCATGGGGACCCAAATCACTGGGTTCGAAAAGGCATCAGACTTACCCAAACTAATGGTACAAAACGTACCTATGGGTAGAGTACCAGTCTGATGGGCACTGAAGGCACCATGCCTGGTTGAGCAGCGCAAGCACTACTGACGATTTTCTCTTGGAGCGTTTATTATATACCTTTTGGTTGGTAGGTGCGAATTACCTCACGCGCGAATAACAAGCGGTACCGCCATTATTCGCGCGACATTTGTAAACAACTTTGCACCAAGTAAACAAGGCTCTAAAAAGTGTTACAAACGCTGGAAAAGGATGAATTATTGGTTGGGAATTACTTTGGAGATGAAGCCAAGTTGATTTTGAGTACATGAATCGAATAACAATGCCAGACGGCCATTTGTTATCACGATGGGATTAATCAATGGAGGAAATTCGGGTTTGTACTATACAACCATACAAAATATGTCTAATAAACATATACGATGAATTATAAAGCATACATTAATAACATACAATGATTGGTGATATTCCCGTGATATCTACAAATAAAATTACGACATATACATTTAATATTCAGGGCATAAATTGGGGTGATCCAATCTTGTGGGTTGTTTTGGGTAAGGGGAAAATCTGTAACACAGCCCCCCTTCCATGTAAACATTCGTCCCGAATGTTGGATCGTTTTATCATAACTCAGTTTGGTGACTAGTTTTTATGGGAATATCGCCATGTAATTAAAACATAGTCAATGAGTAACATATTTGCAATAAATATTATCATGGGCCACAAAAAAAACAATCATATACAAATATCATTATATCAATAAATACAATGTGGTCAACAAGTTACAATCATAGACATGAATAACAATAACATAAATAACAGTTCGTCCATTATCAATACATAGCTTTTACCAAAATATTTATATAAAACTTTATTTTTTATTTATCACAGTTCATCACTTCATGGATCCACTGGAATAGAAAAGTCACGACAGGGAAGCATCACAAATCTCCACATGACAAGTGTTCTGATTTCATCCAAATATTCACATTTTTATGCAGTTAACACAGTTACAAAATATATTCCTTTGAAATGTCGTAAAGGTCCAGCACACGTCTACTGAATATGAATTCACATCATTTGGAAGTGGTCAGGATCCACTTCAGGGATTACATCGCTCGGCCTGGAAGGCTTCCTCAAGGTAAGGTACAAACCAGGGTTGGCTCGCCTAGGTGATAAGTATGGTACATCTCATTGTCTTTGAGAGGGTATAGTGCCTAACACACTGTTGGAAACATCAGTATCAAGGATATCAAAATTTAAATCCTTCATTGTTAGGGTAGGACATGGCCGGGGAATTTGTTAGGGCTCTTTTGAGTTTGTCAAAAGCTACATGGCAATTTTCATTCAAATGAAACTCTTGCTTTGGTTCATTTGTAATTTCTTTGGGTACTTTTTCAACATTAGAACATTGCAAGTGGTCTAGAAATTTGGGTTTGAGCTCTGGGCCAGGAGCATTATTAAGGGTATGGGTTTTGTATGGATTTTCCCATTTATCTAGTACTTTGTCAACACATTTGACTGTGGCTTTTGGGGTACTCTCATTAAGTCTTCTACTTTCATCTTTCAAATTCATGTGACAAACTGTGACTTCTCTGTCTACAGTTTTAGGGGCTTGGGGATTCAACAATTCATTTTTCTCATCAAAACTTGGGATAGGTTCTATTATTACAACCTCATCCTTAAACAAAGGTTTATCTACCTTTGCCGAAGCAATATATTCACAATGGGGAGGATTTTCAATATCCTCAGCAAGACTTATCTTGCCACAAGACACAACTTTTACACAAGATTTACTAAAGCAGGGAATGTCTAGACCCTGTACCTTTAGTTTCATCTGTTTTACAAAAAGTTCACATGAATTCTGGGTCATAAAATCTAATCCCAATACGCATGGGTTTTGTATATCAGCCACAAGTACTTTATGGGTAACTTGAAAATTTTCAAGGGATATTTTGATTAAGCATTCTCCCTTAACTGGGATTGCATCACCACTTGCAGATGTAAGTTTGATAGATACTGGTTTAATTTGGGGCTTTTCCTCAGTATCTAAATTTTCAAAGAATTGGGTACTGACAATAGTCATACTAGCACCTGTATCTACTAGTACATTTGTTTCTTTATTTCCAATTTTTCCAACAACATAAATTCCATCATTTTCCCCATTTATATCTCTCACTAAAATTTCTTTTGGGGTAGGTTTAGTACAAGGGATTTCTTTCTCAGATTTCACATCTGTTTTATTTTCAATATTGGGTTTGGGCTTTAGTGAGAGGGGTTGAGCCATATTTAATGGCAAGTGTTGGGGCCTGCCCCTTGAACCTGTCGACTTCCGACCCCCGAATTCGACTCTGGGTAGTTTCCCTGTCTTTGAGGTCGGTAAGGACTTTGTTTTGAGTTTTGGGGGTAATTGCTCCCACTGTTTGAATTTCTTTGGTAAGGTGGACCCTGGGGTCTTGGTCCATAATTTGTGGGTCTATGCCCTTCGTATTCAGGTATGACTGGGTTTTCATATGAGCCCATATTGTAATAATTTTCATAGGGGGTTTGCCCAAAATTATGGGTCAGCCTTGGACCATTTCTTATAAGGGCTCTGATTTCTTGGGTAAGGGATTGTATGTCATCCCTTAAGTTTTGATTATCTTGCTTCAAAGATGAAATAGGGTCAGTGTCACAAATGACATTGATAGTTTTATTTCTCTGGGCATCTGCCAATCTATAAGTTTCTAATCGAATGGCCAAAATCTCTGCTTCATTTATGTCTTTTGGTTTAGCTTCCTTCAACCTTAATCGCATATCTGGGTCTGGTAGGGCATCAATAAATTGATCGAGTGCCAGAATGCTTATAATGGTTGGGTCAGCTGTTGGGTATGCTTGACGGGTCAATTTTTTTATAGATTGGGCCAATTCGGGTAATGATTCATTTGTACCCCTGGTTTTGGTTTTGAGTTGGGCACGGTACATTTCAGATCTCTCAATGGAGCCATATCTCCTGTTTAGGGTTTTTACAAGGGAATTAAAATCTCTTCTCTGATTTTCATTTAATTCGCTCAGTAGGGCACGGGCACTACCCGTAAGGCTACTGGCAAGGTACAGAGATTTTGTTTTATAGTCCCACCCATGTAGGTCAACTAAAATTTCAAATTGGGCGAGGTACTCGTCAAAGTCCTCTGAGCCATCAAATGTTTGGGGTTTTATTGTTACATGGGGTTTGGGCAGGAATGGGGAAGGCATTCTGTTTTCATTCCTGTTAATTTCAGGTAATGGGGAATAATGGGTACCCAACATTGTAACGGGGTTATATTCCTTTTGCCCATTAACAGGGTTTGAATGACTGCAGGGAGCAGAATTGTCATAAGAATTCACTGGGTGAATGGGTCTGGGTATAAAATTTGGAAAGTGATGATTGTCTCCCCTATCTTGCATAGGACTCTTAATTTCTTTTTCCAAATTTTCAACATGCTCTCTCAACCTTTGGTACTCATTTGTCATTCCCAACAATTGTTGGTTTACATTTTGCATGTTAGACATGATAGTGTCTAATTGCTTTTCATTCACAGGTTGGACAATATCTGATGTCTTTGATGGAGAAGGAGGATTGTAAACGGGTGTAGCCATCCTATCATTTTCCAAGTTATTGGGTGAAGATGGACGGGACTTAAAAGTTACTTCAAAGCTTTCTTCAGCTTCCATTTTGTACAAAAAAAATGGACACAATTTCAATAAAATGTATTGAATTAATAAATTTATACCTATTAAGTAAAAAAAAGAGTTTTTATCTATTTCTTTTTTATGGGTAAACAAAAATAAGACAAGAGATCCCACTTCTGACACCAGTTGTAACGTTTCTGGGTATAGTGGTGGTTTTTGAATACAGTGTATTCTTTTACTACTTTTATGGGTACGTTACAAAAATTATATGTGGGTCTCTTATTTCTGAAATTTACCCAATTAATAAGAAAAGATTGTAATTTTCTATAAATTTATTAAAAATCAATTAAAACAGATAAAACAGCTAAAATGTCAGGAATTTACTAAAATATGGGCAAAATCAACAAAGTGGCATAGGAAATGGGTAAAAAGATATATTTGACTCACAAAATGGGTGTTTTACACACAACTTGGTGAGTTTACCCAGGAAAGGCATGGGGACCCAAATCACTGGGTTCGAAAAGGCATCAGACTTACCCAAACTAATGGTACAAAACGTACCTATGGGTAGAGTACCAGTCTGATGGGCACTGAAGGCACCATGCCTGGTTGAGCAGCGCAAGCACTACTGACGATTTTCTCTTGGAGCGTTTATTATATACCTTTTGGTTGGTAGGTGCGAATTACCTCACGCGCGAATAACAAGCGGTACCGCCATTATTCGCGCGACATTTGTAAACAACTTTGCACCAAGTAAACAAGGCTCTAAAAAGTGTTACAAACGCTGGAAAAGGATGAATTATTGGTTGGGAATTACTTTGGAGATGAAGCCAAGTTGATTTTGAGTACATGAATCGAATAACAATGCCAGACGGCCATTTGTCATTACGATAAGATTAATCAATGGAGGAAATTCGGGTTTGTACTATACAACCAAACAATATTCATGAAATAAACATATACGATGAATTATAAAGCACATATTAATAACATACAATTATTGGTGATATTCCCATGATATCTACAAATAAAATTACGACATACAGATTTTATATCTAAGGCATAAATTGGGTTGATCCAATTTTGTGGGTTGTTTTGGGTAAGGGGAAAATCTGTAACAATATTGTATAAGAATAGTAATATACATTTAATTTTATCATATTATATCATCCTATAATATAAGTACTTTGACACGAATTTGTAATTATTACGTCAAAATAAATGTGTCCTATCAAAGCATGGGATATGAATCTACTCATAATAAGAAGCACATATTCTAACTTTATTTCTTCATTTTTTAATCTAAACAAATGCAGCCGAATGATTCAGAACAATAGATAAATAATACTTTACATAGATAGGAATCACACCGAAATAAAAACAGTTTATTTAATTAAATGTGATCTCAAATCTACTTATTTTTAAGTCGAGAAAACATGCAATTTATTTTTCCGTTACTTACAAAGCTTGTCAATCATCTTTTGAATTAATTTAATCATTACTTTTCCCTTCAGTCATTGCTTGGTAGATTAATTTTGTCAAGTTTATATATCTATGGGTAAATCTATAAAACACAAACTTTAAAATTCGGATTAAATTGTATATGCTCAAAATAAATTCAGATCTTTAAAAGATCGAGGATCTTCTACTATGCACACTTGTTACGAATTGTTAAAACACGTATCATTTTTCTTATGCCTGACTCTTTGGGTACCATGAATGCAAAACATTTCAATAGGATAATTGTTATCTTCCTCTGATTCAAGATAAGGATACTTAATAATTTCGGATACTTATTATGATTATGATATAATATTTCATTTTAAAACGAACTTATTGGCATATCATAAACCTAACATAATCAGTATTTATGGAAAACATTGGCCTTGTAAAGAGAAAAACATATTAATGGTATTCACACAGGAGTTTCTCGTCCAAGGTCAAGCATTGTAATAATCAAGTTCTTCAACAAATTAAACTCAAATGAGAATTTTAATTTAGTATATTCTTTCTGTTGCATCACTAAAAAAACTGTGCAAAACTAAAAGGAAACATCAAACAATTTTTACTACATGTAATTCAAATGCAGATGAAAATACATACTCATAACAGAAATCTTTGCTAATGATTTTTTATCAATGAATACCTTAAGACCGAATATATTATCGTCACACTTTCGACATAAACTAAATAGGATAAAAATATTATTCAACAATATTCTTACATAGAACATAAACGAATAAACAAATACAATATTGATTAATTTTGGAACATTTTTAAGCTTTCATGAATATATAATCGGGAGTTGTGACAAAAAATTGATGAAAAAGTATCTCAACAATCTCTTTTAAAGTCATCATTTCGTAAATTCTTTGATCGATTAACAATGGTTATTTCCATTCTTGTGCCAATACGGTATATCCAGGTGTGCTTGAAACAAAAGATACCACAGACTCTGACACATCTGTCTCATATTAAGATATTTTACTTGAATGGGTCTTTAGTGGTAATCTAACAACCAAGCTTTATTTTTCAATTCTCAACTTCAATACTTATGCAGCAATCTACATTCATCACTTGCATTCGAGGTTTATATCTCTCAGTTCATTCGATACAGAAGAGCATGCTCTTTGTACAAACAATTTTTAAAACGAGGTAAGTTTTTGACAAACAAGCTGCTGAAACAAAAATATTAGCAGTTTTATGCCATCATTTTATAATTTCGAGGTCAATACAATTACCTTGAAATCAAATACAATATAACATAAAATCAAATGCTGACTAAAGTTTTAATACAATTTGTTGGGTCATTATTTACGCAATGAATTCTTGATGAACTTTTATGTAACATGTATTTCACGATCATGACAATGAGCACACAGCGTGTGATCGTCAGGGAATGCTCACTCCTCCATGGCACCTGATCCAAACTCTGATGTTATAGAGGTCCGTGCTTGTTCTGCCTCAAAAGTGTATTGTTTAATGGATTTGTGAGCTTGAAAACCATTCATTATCTCCATATATTTCATGCCCTTATAAGGAAGAAATCTCCTCTTCCAGTACAACTACAACCTCTTTTTTGAATATTGAATTATCAGCCATGTTATGATAAAATGACTGGTTGATATTTGGAATTAGACGGAAACACAGTATAAGTTTTTTTTTTTTGAGAGAAAGAAATATTTTTTAAAAATATTCTGAAAAAGAACAGCAGTGACAAAATTTCTCTAATCAGAGTTGACGCTAATTGGCTTTTGTTTATTTTCTGTTTTATCTTAATTCAAAATTTGAATTAGTTTTAAAAAATATTTCACTTGTAAATATATATTTTGAAATAGGATTCTTATATTTAATAATAGATTGTTTTTTGATATAATACAGTTCAAAATTTGCAGGACTTTTAAAAGAATCTTAATCGCCAGCTTTGCAAGTATTTTAATGTCACTTTTTTCTAAAAATATTTAATTATTAGATATGTAATATTTGTTATAAACTTTTTTTATCATTTTGCTATGAAAAGGAATCTCTTTTTTAAAATAATTTAGTTATTTTAACATTTTTAGTTATTTCAGTATATTATGTGTACATGAATTTGCATTAATTAACTAATATTTCCTGCAGTATTTCATAGAAAAGTTTTATATAGTCTAGATCGTCACTCTTAATAGTTCTACCTGCGTCATTTTGCTAAAAAAAATTATATTGCCGCAATTACCTTTTCTTTAAGTTTCAAGAATGAAAATCACGAACAATATTCGACCTCAATAGTCCACCGATAGAATACAAACTTTGAGCAAAGAAAACACTGCTCATGTAAATATCAGGGATGCAATCAGTTGCCATGGAGGTGTTAGTTTTCTATGACAACCGCTAACACGTGCCATTTCCTCCTGTCATTACCAAACAAACGGAGAAATTCAATTCAATGTGTAAATAATGGCGTATCATTTAAAAATGAAAAACGAAAAAAAAAATGTCCGTCAGCATGCAACTAAACGAAACGTGCATTTGATGACAAATCCATTTTATCAACAAAAGGACTTGAGAAATGATAACTTTAAACAAGATTGTTTAATAATATTAATGTTTTATCAACTTTTAATAATGGTATTCGAACCTGAGACCTAAAGAAAACTCCTTTCGCATCAAAAATATTTTTAAAAGGAAATTCCGTTAATGACAAAATGTTAAGAAAAATATTTATAACAATATTCCATAAGTAATGAATGTTTCTTTTAAAATAAATAACCTCTTAATATTTAGTAAACCCTGTTTTCATTTAATCATTTTTCAAAGGCTGGAAAAGAACATGAATTGAAGGAGCTAAATTTGACATTGAGGTTTTTTGCATTGTTGAAATAATGTAAACTGACAAAACAGCTGGAGGAAGTAATAATTTTGGCTACTTGAAACTTTTTCTTCATTGATTGGATGTAAAATTGAATACCAATCACAAAATTAGCCAAACATAGCAAAGTATTTTTGAAGATTTCAATGGACAATCATGTAATTTTGGAGACATTCGGACTTTTTTCTGTTTTAGGCTTAATTTTCGGTGTTTAAGTATGCACCTGATTAATACTAGATAATGCCTGTCACCACTTGTCAAAAAATGTCAAAAATATGCTTATGGAATAAAATATATAGAGAAAACGAACAGTATTGTAGCTCAAAAGTCCATTCAACAATAGAAAATAATAGAAAATAAGAGCAGATCAAACTCAGACCTCCTGAACATCAGAGGTGGGATCAGGTGCCATGGAGGAGTGAGCATCCCCTGCTGACCGGTCACACCCGCCGTGTGCTCCTTGTCATGATCGGGAAATAACGGCAAAATTCGTCGTCAATTCAGTGTATAAATAATGAACTAATAATTAGTATGAAAAACGTCAGTCAGCATTTGACTAAATGATAAATTGAATTTGCTGATAAGGTCATTGTATCGACAATAGAAGTAATGAAGTGATGACTTTAAATGAGACTCCTGATAATTTTGTTTCATTAACTTGTTTGTCAATAATTAACCTCGTTTTAGAAATTGTAGAGCATGCTCTTTCGTATCGAATCAACTGAGATATGTAAACTCCGTATGCAAGCGATGAAGGTATATCGCTGCATAAGTAAGGGAAGTTGACGTTAGAAAAGTTAAAGTCATCACGTTTATCATACTGCTTGGTTGTTAGATTACCATAAATGTCTTTTTCAAGTAAAATTTTCAAGTATGAAACAGGTGTGTCAGACTCTGTGGTATCATTGTTCTCAGACAAGCTTACTAGAATATATCGTTTCGAAATAGGAATAGAAATTACCATTGTTAATTGACAGTACGTCAACGATATATCTAAATGTCAAGTTGAAGGCCACAGCAAGTGTTTCTTCTTTTCACGCATGAGATTTTGCACAAATTCTGCTTCATATAAATACAAAAATAGGTCTGCTAAATAAGCTTAGGAATGTGATATTGCATGTACCTTGATTGGTATATATTTTTTAGTCTATTTTTTTTCCCAAAGGGTGCAACTTTTAAATTTCTAAAATATTAATTGTAAACCCTCTATGATGCTTGAAATTATACCTTTTCTGCAACCATTCTTATTAATCAATACACAATCTTTTCACTTCAAATCCCATTATCTTGAAGCTTGAAGAAATCGAAAACCGTGCGGTAAACGTGTTCATTTTACTCATATAGCCATAACTTAAATTACTTTTAATTTCTTTTTATTTTACTAAATGTTGTTTTTTTTTTGTATCAACTTTCCTTTAGACAAAAATTGTCTCTGTATAACTTTCTGATAAAAATGTGTCTATAATAATTTCAATCATTTTAAATGAAATGCAGTATGATATTTTTAAACTAACAATTCTAAAAAGAATAGTTGATATTTGCAATTTTTTTTTAAAATTAAATGAAGTTTTGAGTCTTAGTCGTAAGATCTTTAGTAGATCGGGATCATGGTCTCCAAACAAAATGCTGGATAATAAACAATGGACATAAGTTTTGTGTAATAGCTGTGTTAACTTCAACATTAGAAAAAGGCGAATTTTTTTGTGTTTTAGAGACATATTGATGATGCGTTTACAATGAAACGTATGGCGATAACGAACAGTATTTAAGATCAAAAGTCCATCAAACAATACAAAATAGGATCAGAGCATACACGGACCTCCAAATTATTAGAAGTGGGATCATGTGCCACGGAGGAGTGAGCATCCCCTGCTGAACGGTCATACCCGCCGTGTGCTCCTTGTCATGATCGGGAAATAACGAAAAAATACGTCGTCAATTCAGTGTAAAAATAATGGACGAACAATTAGTATAAAAATCTTCAGTCAACATTTGACTCATTGATAAATTATATTTGCTGACAAGGTCATTGCATCGACCGTAGAAGTTACGAAATGATTACTTTAATCGAGACCGCTGAAATTCTTGTTTTATTAACTTGTTTGTCAATTATTTACATCGTCTAGAAATTATTCATACGTAAAGCATAATCTTGCTTATCGTATCAACTGAGATATATAAAACTCGTATGCAGGTGAAGGTGATAAAAGGTACATTGCTGCACATACCTTTGAAAATATTTGTCTACCGACTTAATAATTTAAAATTTAAAAGTCTGAGTATTAGGAATCTTCGTTCAAGTTCAAATCATTAAGCTTATGCTATTTATGTAAATGAAAATGAAAGTCTAGACAATTAAAAGAGTCAATAAACAACATTACGAGAAAGATCATACTCCTTTTTTTTTTAAGCATACTACTTATACTGAAAGGATAATGTGAAAATTGAACAAAAAATATATTTTTAGAAAATGTTATTCTAACTTAACAGCAGAAAGGTATATCAAATTACCCAAGCAACTGTAAAAATCACATTTTTGTGGTTTTAGTGACAAATTTAAACTTCTCTTTAAAAGTGATTTCAAAGTATACTCCTATACACCACAATTTACTTTTCAAAAAAAGAAAAACCCATCTTTCAGATAAAGTGCCAAAGGAGATGTTGTAAAGTACCCTTTTTACTAGTTTCTGGTTGATAATACATCCTAAAGATAATTATATTAATGGTATGGATAAAAGAAATGAAAATATGTGAGAAAAAGGCCCTAGGTGGTGTGTGACCAAAGTAATGTTTATTCTAAAACATAAAGTAGCAGTAATGGTAGTGCAATGAAAGACAGACAACTCGAGAAAGCACACTGAATGTAGAAAGGACCATTTTTTTTTGGACTATTGATTTAAATCAATTTGAATTTAAAACAAGAAATCTAAAATATCAATCACATCAGTAAGAAAAAAACAATCTTAGGTATTGAAGTAAATATCGCCAAGTGAAAGATTAGGGGCTGAAAAGGTCTAATATGCATATGAATCTTGTGCGTCTGTCTTTGATTCACAATGAAATGGAAATATATATAAAGAATCACTTTCAAGTTTGTTGGGCATGCCAATAATGCAAATTATCCCACATTTCCAACTATCGTTGATGCCTTAGCATACCCAGTAAACTAGACAGTGTTTACTGAATTATTTTGAAGGTCACTTTATCTCACAAATACGTGAACTGATGAGTTTGATGTGGAATGAGAATCTTACGGTTGACGATGTCACATTGTTGTGATCTAATTTTGATAATCGCCCCCTGTCAATGAACAGATGAGATGAGGGTCCTCCGGATGAGACCTTAAAAACCGAGGCCCCGTGTCACGGTAGGCGTTGGGTCGATAGATTACCCTCCTTACCCAATGACCCTAAGTGCTGAGAAGTCTAAAGTTGAACCTCCCACTTGTATATGTTGACGTCTATATATTTTGAATTGGAATGAAAACAACTTACAAGCCTACGTTAAATTACTTTTGTCATCATCTACATGCATTTCATAAGAATAAATTTGAAGCATTCAAGTGGTAACAACTAAGTAAACAAGGTAAATGCAAAAGTTAAGACATTTTTACCTTTGCATTAACCTTTTAATACTGATTTCAAAGTTTAAAGCATGATAGACTGAAAATGAGTCAAAAATCATGCATTAAAAGTACACTGCACTCACTCAAGATAATACGAAAAATGGAACGAATCCAAACGCATCCATTTGGAGCAGAGGGAACAAAAATATGAGAATTTATATAACAGGCAATACAAACCCAGAAAACATCATTTTTATTCAATTCTCTAAATATTTAGAAATTGTTTGCATGTATATATCGAAATCAATTTGCCAAAGCATATCAAAATAAAGCTAACATGTACTTATTGATGATAACAAACTCAAGTATTTCTAATTTATTAGTAAGGTTGCTGAATTTTCAAAGTATTTTTCAGTTATATACCGATCATGACAATGAGATCACTGCGGATGTCGCCAGTCGGCGTAGGGTGATCACTCCTCTTACCTCTCATGTTTTAGAAGTCCGCTTTTCCCCTGCTTCAGATTTTTAATATTTAATGGACTTTTTAGCTTAAATACAGTTCGCTGTCTCCACACAATTTTTGGATAACAAATTCAAATTGATATCCCAAATAGCATCCTTTCGGAGAATAGGATCAGATGTACTAATATTTTCCTGAATTTGTTTATTTTTTGTCATCATTGAAAGCTTGATTTAAAGTACATTTTCGTATTCAACAAGTTTTGAGCTCTAATTGATACAAACTGTCATTATCTGTTTTCATGATATAAACAATTATCAAATTCTAGAATGAAATAATAGAGAACCCGTTATAATCAATGATGACGCTGGTCATTCGGGTTGTTTCCGTTATTATCTCAGATATGGATTTGATAAATCTAGGAAATTCCGTTAAAAAGTGACATCTGTTTCCCTAATTTCATAATCATGGTCTCGGCATCATCTCCTCTTCACCAATTATAGTTTTAATTACAATGAGTGCTATAACAGACACAGTTCCATAATATACAGGAAAAAAGCAATATTCGACTGAGAATATAAATGAATAAGTCTTGTTTTATGACTTGCGTTCTACATTGGCTGAGTAATGATGCATCTGGTAGTGCATTGAATTCGAAGTTCGGCCGTGGGTATATAAAACGTCCCAAATCAATAGGCGGTCACTGTGTATTAAGTTGAAGTGATGCTTTCTGCGGTTTGACAACCTTTTAAAAAATAAAATCAAATGGCATAGACATAGTGTTTGATTCTCGGATGTATGATAAGGTAAGAAGAATTCTATGTTTTATATATACAATTTTATCTCATATTTCTGCTGCAAAATGTTCATGGGTATACGTATTTGAATATTGATTAGATTTCAATTAAATTTAAAATTTTTATGCAAATATCGCTTATAAGAGTGTTCTTGTGCTCACTGATTACGTTGATTCACAGTGACCAGAACTTTCGAGTTCATTAAATGAAAAGTTAATTCTAGTTCCTATTGTTAAATTGGTGTTTTCTTTTTTTCGATTTTTAAAAATGATTTTTGAATAATGCAATAAAAACCACAATTGTAAGACAGATCCATTTTTTGTGTGTAAACTGCAATTTATGCATAATGGAACAACACGTTTTGATACTTCTGAAAGAATGGCATGGTTTTGTACGAAGAATTTTGTTTGACTAATTGAAAGATGAAAGAAATATCGTGACACTCGAGGGGGGATAACTAATATGTAACAGTTTAGAATCTGAGTTGTGAAGACGTTTTGTTTTAATGATTTTTAAGATGCCAAACGACATACTTTCACAATTAATAAAGTCTACTCTCTTCATGGCGTAAAAAGGATGTTTTTCACTTTCCTGAAAATAATTCATCATTGCCCAATTTTTATATTGGCATAGTATAGGGCAGCAATAAAAACAGAATGATGTCATCTCGTTATATTTTGCATTATAAAGATCGAAATAACGAATCCTTTGCTAAGAATAACGTCACAAGATTGACTCTTGTTAAAGTGAAATTTGTTTATGAGATTTTTCTTCAATATAGTGAAAGGGAATTGCTAAAAATATGATTATAACTTGGGGAAAACTCTCGTGTTAGACATGTAAATTCTGCAAAACGGCAACAATGAAAACTCTGACTGCATAAACGACGGGTCTAGTCTCACTTGTAATGCAGAAAATAAGGAATAAATATCAGTTATTTGATTACCATACATAATATAAGAGATAATTGTTGATACAGACAAAAGTCCAGGAAACATCTTAAACAATACATATGCTTTTCCTATACAGTGTCAAATTCTATTTGGCTTTAGAAATAGGCAGTACTTTCGGGAAATATAGTTTTCAAATCGGCTAGATTTTTTTGACCAGAAGAAAATTAAATATTGATTTGCTGTTTAAGAGTACAACAAGGCTAAAAGGGCTCGGAAGATGATATCTAATAACACGAGCAGGAATACGTAATGAACTTTATATAAAAAGAGAAAAATAAACCACCCAGAAAAAAAGTGGAAAAATCATGTTATATAATATGATAAATAAAATGGTAGATAGTTGATTTGATGTAAATAAGTTTTCATTTTTGTAGAACTAACATAACTATAAATAGGGATATTTCAGTGTGTATAATCGCTCTTCTTTTGCAGATATTTCAGTGTGTTTTACACACGACCTTAAAATGATTAATTAAAATAATCGTTAACTCATATATTCAAATAGTCGGATTAGAAGTGAGATTTATTTAGAGTGCATGACCTCTCACAAATATTCAGGATGAAATAAATTCTTCCTTTCTTCTTAAATCAAATACGTTTGGATGCTATCTGCGCGTAAATAATGAAGAAAAAAGCATCTGAAACGTTTTCGTAATTAAGTTGATATCGTTAAGCGATCTTGAGCTTAGCTTCTGTAACTAGTAACATTCTGAAAAACTATCATTGATAAACATCTAGCTGGGGTTGTTAACCCAAGGACTGAATTATTCGAGCTTTTGTCGTATATTCGATAATGTATATGATTAACCGGTTCCAATTACGTATTTAAATGTTGAAACAAAGGTTGTGTAGAATGCAACTGGGAACTCGGAATTGATTCTTGAAAAATATAAAGCAAACGAAACAGATAACAGATGTCAACCACTGACCAGTAGGCAAAACATAGCAAAGTGCTGACTAATAGAGGATATGATAAAAAAAATTGCCCTTGAGCCACATTACAAAAAGATCGAAAGGCTTCTTAATTTTAGAACTTTTTGAATCTTCATTCTGAATTAAAAAAGAGTAGGTGTTTATCATGTGGTTTAAAATATTTCACATCCCTTTCCCACTTCTCCAAAAAATATATAGGAAGCCTCGCTTTATCTTTTGAACATTTCCATTGAGATGAATCGCTCGACGTTTTGCACACTGTATTTTTCGGCTGATTTACACTTTATCAACAGCGACGATTCTGAAGGGTTTTAATACTGGAGACGCCTTGATATCAAAGTCTGAATTTCAATTCTTCATTTCAGTCCTTGGAGACTTTTAAGACTTGATGAGGTAAGCAAGGATATTTTGAAATCAGGATAGTTTAAAGACATTATGAGAAATAGTTCCAGCTTGCTTTTCGTACGTAATAAGTAGGACAAAAACGAACATATGAATTTTGATGAACTTATGAAAATTAAAGTAAAAGACATTGTTGTTTCGAAATTCTTCAAGGAAAAAAGTTGTAAGAATGATTACAAATTTAATTTGTAACATTTCTAATAATCGTGTTTTCTTTTAAGGTTTTCATAATTTGAGCTTATGGCTTAATTATGTTCCCTTTAGAATTCAAGATTTTTCTGATGAACATCTGTTTGTATCAAAATTATCAAAATCCTAACCTTAACATGAACTACATTTCCATAAATAACAGAAATATCTTCCTGACTATATCTTTATCAAAATATATCTTTCCGTCGACGCATTTCGGCGGAGAAAAACTAATTTTCTGGTAAATTGTATCTTTTTCATATACTCTCCAGACACCTAAGATATAGTGTATCTGTAGTTATTAAGCTTTATTCCATTTCCTACCTTCCGAGTTCAATCCGGGCTTTGTGTTTGGTGCCGTTTCTGATGCGATTTATTAGCCCTATCAGATTGTATTTCACATTTCTATCATTTCTGTATCCTTGTGCTGATTGCAAAGGTTAAGTTTGGGAAAATAATGGATAACTGATGTGTTGAAACGTGCTGTCTGTGCAAATAGAAGATATTTAAGTTTCGTATTTTACTAATGAGGCAAGGGAGACAATTGATTTTCAATACAGTAATCTTCTTTACCGGCCTATCTGATAGAATTCTCCTGCAATTAGAAAATTACATTCTTTTGTATAAAAAGTAATATGAGAAGTAATCCTGGATAATGAAAACTATTTTTTAAACTCAGAGAAAACATTTTGCTTATTTTGCATATTGAAGAATTGGGAACGATAAGTTTATAGTTCTGCCGTCTACCTCAGAATCAATTTCATAAAGTTAACAGATTTGAATTTTTTTTTATTATTTATTCAGATATAAGTTTGAATGTTCAAAAATCTTCTTTGACTAATCATAAAATTGTTACACCAAGAATTTGATCTAATTCAGAATAGAAATCAAAAGAAAAATTTTGAAAAATTTATGAAAAAGGTATTTCTAAAATGAAAAGATAACTCACTGAATAAGAAAACTCAAAACATCGATGAAGCTTGTTCATTGAACTTGCCAAAATATTTGGGCGTATTTGTTTTTAAAACTTGAATTTGTAGTTCTTTTTCTTTGATAATGATCTGATGCCAAAAATGCCAATTCGACATTACATTGACCCATAGTAAATTAACGTTTGGTAGTATTTATAAAATATTAAGCTATAACCTATTATGCATAAAATATGAAGATAAGGAACAGAAATCAAACTTAAATATCCATTGAATTAATAAAATTGGAATATGAACAAACACAGACCTCATATAAGAGCAAAGGTGAGACCAGTTGCCATGCAGGAGGAAACATCCCCACTTGACTGATCATATCCGCTGCGTTTGCCTTGTCTTGATCACACAAACGGGAAAAAAAGCTGTAGATAAATAACGGGGAAAATTGAAACTTAGTGTTTTGAAATGCAGTTTGGTGACTTTTTAAAAAAATGTTACACATCCCTGCATGTGCAATAAAGAAAATGGAGATAACAAACAGTATTCAATAACAAAGTCAATAAAGCAATAAAAATAGGAGCAGAGCAAACACAAACATCTAATACATCAGAGGTGGGATCAGGTGCCATGGAGATGGACATCCCCTGCTGACCGCTTACAACCGCCGTGTGCTCCTTGTCATGATCGGAAAATGATGAAAAAATTCGTCGTCAATTCAGTGTATAATAACGGACTAACATTTAGTATGAAAAATGTCAGTCAGGATTTGACTCAATGATAAATTGTATTTGCTGACAAGATCATTGTATCGACGAAAGAATTTACGAAATGATGACTTTAAACGATACTGCTGATATTCTTGTTTCATCAACTTGTTGTCAATATCTTAACTCGTTTTAGAAATTGTTCATACGTAGAGCATGCTTTTGCGCATCGAATCAATTGAGATATATTAACACCCTATGCAAGTGATGAAGAAAAGTACTATTATCCAATGGTAGTTATAGATTATCGCCTTTGCATAAAAAGTAGGTTACAAGCAGATAATTTAGAATAGAAGTTTTTAATTAAACTAGTATACTTTACGAGTAATGTGGAAAATAAATACATTTAACTATCAACTTAAATTATTTTAACAGATAACGCCATTGGAAAATCGTTGTGATTATAATTTAGTGAATGGAATACTTCTAAAGTACATTTTATATTTATAATAGTTTAAGCTTCAATCTCATAGTCAAACATAAGTAGAATCACTGACTATTTAGATTTGATGCTAGTATTTTGACTTAAATGTGTTACAAATATACAATGTATGACCATCTTTTTATGATACAATTCAGTGCAGAACCATGTCGCAGCAAGTGTTCGCAAAATAGAACTTTTAAATACAGTGGTTAAAATTCAAAGCATACATTTAAACTTGTGCTTTGTCATTAAACGGTGAAATCTTCATACATGTACATTCTATCAATCAACTATTCTCCTGTATCTTA
This sequence comes from Saccostrea glomerata, assembly GCA_003671525.1. Taxonomy (NCBI): domain Eukaryota; kingdom Metazoa; phylum Mollusca; class Bivalvia; order Ostreida; family Ostreidae; genus Saccostrea; species Saccostrea glomerata. Next base: position 673,136 of record PRKT01000202.1, read on the forward strand.
ATTATCCGTCAAAGCGCGCTTATTGAGGTTAATGGAGACTAAATACCCTATTCTTGGCATCAGATATTTGCTTATACTGAGGAGAACGCAAATGCACTCAAAACCTTGTTTTGTTTACAGACACTGAGTATGAAGATGCAGAAATAATTGATGCCGATGAATACAAAAAAAGTAATGAACAATACTGCAGCTAAAAGTTATCTTATTAAGAATAGTTCAATTTTTATCTAGACTCGAGGGAAATTAAGGACAGGTGCAGAGTTAGATTAAGCTTTATTATTACTTTCATCACGTGAGCATGATTTCTGCTATCTTTTCAAGGTAGTGAGTGCTTTTGCATCATCTCTAATTTCAAGGCCACAACAACTTCTTTTTCTAAAGAAGAATCTTGGTTTCTTTTTTATTTAAAAACAATACTGTGAAAGATTTGGGATAATGCTTCTCAAAACCCGCTCTGTTTTTATTTCACTCATTTTCATCAAAATATTTGAAAGAACTGTGTTTTATACAACATAAAGAAAACAATACTCAGCAAATTTTTGAGAGCTTTCAATCAGGTAAATATTTGATTTTAGAAATCAGTAAAGATTCACACAAAAAATTATATAAACAATTTTTCTTACACTTTAATAAAAATCACGTTTGTCGTCCATATAAATCATAAGATTGGGGTTATGGGTTCTTTTTATGCTGCTTAGTTATCAGTACAATTAAAAACCCGTAAGTTATCACATTTCTACGTGACGCAGCTCTAGCCATCTGCTATTCAAACAATGCAAAAGTGGGTTCTGCCAATTTCGCATTTTAAACAATAAAGAATTGCTTTCTTTCTTTCTTTTTTTTTTGGATAACACTCAACCATTATCGATTGTTGATCTCAGTACCTATATATAAAGAGCACTTTTTGTTCCTTTTATGTTTTAACTTTTCAGTGTCATTGATATGTGTGTAGTGAATGTCTTTGTCACATTAAATAGACGACTGATTTAAAAAAATGATGTTTGGGTTACTTTGTTTTTTTTTTTGGCTAACCATATTAAAGACCGGTATAACAAAAATGTAAGTCAATTTCATAAATATTGAACCCACTTATTCTGATAAAAAAAAATTCTCAAATTCTTCAAAATTATATGTCCATTTTGAATTTCAAAATATCTTCAAAAATGAATATGAATTTGAATTACCATAAATGTACTCAATTCTTAAATTTCATAAAATTGGAGGAGTGAGCATCTACTGTCGACCGGTCACACCTGCCGTGTGCTCCTTGTCATGATCAGGAAATAACGGGAAAATCGGTCGACAATTCAGTAAATAATGACCTAACAATTAATATGAAAACCGTCAATCAGCATTTGACTCAATGATTCATTTTATTTGCTGACAAGGTCATTGTATCAACCATAGAATCTTTAAACGAGATAGCTGATTTTCATGTTTTATCAACTTGTTTGCATATAATTAACCTCATTTTGAAAATTGTACATACGTAGAGCAGCCTCTAGTGTATTAAATCAACTGAGAGATATAAATGATGAAGGTACATATCATTTGTCATAAAACTTGGTTGTTAGATTGATAATTACCTTTTTTTTTCAAAATAAAATATTCAAATATGAAACAGATGTGTCAGCCTCTGTGGTATCTTTTATCTCAAGCTCACCGGGATTTATCGTATCGACGCAAGAATGGAAATAGCCATTGTTAATTTACAATACGTCGTCGATATATCTAAATGTCGAGTTGAGGGCTATAGCAATTGTTTTATTCTTTTCACGCATGAAATTTTGGACAAATTCTGCTTCATATGAATACAAAAATAGGTCTGCTTATAAGGGGCTGCAATTGGTACCCATGGGAATTCCAATGGATTGTTTGAAGACCTGGTCTCCAAAAACCACATTGATATTGTCAATCAGAAACTCCTCTATGGCACTTGATCCCAACTCTGATATTTTAGAGGTCCATGTTTGCTTTGATTATAATTTGTGTTGATTGAATGGACTTTTCAAATTGAACACTGTTGGATTTAGTTTTATTTCATTTATGTTTACAATAAAAGTCTTTTAGAGCATTTTCGGTTATATGCAATATCTTGTACAAAGAATGTCATATTCAACTCGACAAGTTTTTTTTTATCTTTTGCTGCTAATTATAAATTGCTGACATATTCCATAGCTTCATAAAATCTCTATTTGAACACACGTGTTAGTCTACAGATGTCAGTTTTATTAATCTGATGATTATTAAAACGTGTGTTCTAGGTATTACCTTTTTAATATTGTAATGGCGTTCAGAAACAATTGCATTAACATATTTGCTGTGGCTTAATGATTTGTTTTCCATTGAACATATTTTATCTCTAACTTTGATGTTTTTCTAATCAGACAAATTAGCTCTTAATACCCTTTAGCCCGCCGAAATGTAAAGATACCTTGGCGTTCATACTGCGAAGTATTCTGTCTGCTCCTAAATTCAACAGAATGCTTCGAACGGATTGTTGAAATGGTAATTAATTCCAAAGTAAGAAAAGGGTTGATTCTTTGCTCGTACCGTGTGCCCTGAATCTCAACAGAGATGTCCTATATACTGTCAAGTTACACTTACAACATCAAGAGATAGTTTGAGGAATTTTAGCGGAAATTTGTCCAGATCTTTTTTAGGCATGAGCAATAAAAGATCAATTATTAATTCAATGAAATTGTTTTAATATTTTAATGTTTTTATGTATTTTAATAAATAGCACTTACTCGTATACGTAAAGATTCATGGCTTCTATAAGACTGCTCCAATTTATTTTGAGTTTTGAGTACCTCTTATCATTCTTAAGCCAAATGAATCTGAATATTTTTACATCGTATGCAAAATATACCCAATGTTTTAAGAAATGCTCTTAACAAGAGAGTTTTTTTTCTCATTTCTGAGGGGAGTTTCTAATTAGATTTTCAGATTCTTGAAATGTCTTTGTTCATCCTAGATTTCCTTCGATCATATATATTGTAACTGGAATACGCCACGTTTCCTCGCCGTTACACGATGACACTGGACGAGAGAAGAACAAACAGACCTTTTAATCACACACAGATTGGAATGCGACAGTTCCCTGATAATTCTATTACAAGGATGATTTGTGTGTATCGGCCTCACTTCTCCAGACTTCATGATTTTTTTTTCTTGTTATCACTAACTTATCTGTAACGATATGGCTTTACGTCATGGAAAGGTAGTGGGGCTTTTAGATTCGGGATAAATAACCTAAAATGTGACATTTTTGTAACTGACTGTGAAGATTATGTAATTATGTAGCACGAAAGCACGACAAAGTGCGATTGAAGACTGAATTTTTTTAATGTATCAATTAATTGTTTCTATGATGAAGCTTTGGTATACTAGATGCTGTCCAGACTTCAGTTTAATGGCTGTAAACTAGAAATCGTGCTGCATTTCCTCTCGTATATTTAACTTCTATTTCACAACTTTCTTGCATTTGTTTATAGAAGGAAACAACTGTCATTTGAGATAAGTTGGTGTTTTAGTCAATAATTTGACAACATAAAATGATTTTCAATGACTCCAAAATGATAGTGTTTTGAATTAAGACAAACAATGCACCTAAATAAATAGTTCATTTCTTCCAATTCACTTTTTATTTGTTAGCTTATTTGTTGAATATAAAAGTTTACTCAACCAATATACTAGAATTGCGCAACAGCAAACTGTGAGTGTCGTTTATCGTTAAGAAGGATTCGCCGTGTCTGATTTCTTAGGCTAGATAACCTTGCTGTCACATATAAGTCACTTATCCGATGTTTTTTTTGTTTCAATTACTTCCAAGAAAGATAGGAATCTACACCATCTTCTCCCGGAATGACATATAAGTGACAATAATCATTTTCTTTTCATGTCTTTTTTTGACAGCTCACGAATAAACTCCCTAAAATATCTTTTCAGATTCTCATTTCGTTGCTTGTTATTTCTATGTACTGTCTTTAATTTCATTTGCAACTTTAGTGCTTACCCTGAATATCTGTAAAGTGCTGCTAAATGTCAAGAGGATTTTGTGTTTGAAAGTTTCATATAGGTCAGATTTTGATTTATTTTTTTTT
>PRKT01000202.1:677762-727762 GCA_003671525.1 Saccostrea glomerata
GGTATGGCGAGGTGGGTGGTAGGAAAGGGGTTAAACTCTTTAATAGTTTTTATAATAGCTTAAGCATATTGTATTCGAAAAGGCAATTTAAGCCTTTTCCGATTGCATATTTGATACAATGAGTTTAAAATCTCTACCTACAAATACAATATTGTAATGTAGCCCCTTGAATTTACAAAGGTAATGTGAGCAGTAAGTTCATTTTAAGATACCCTCCGCTCCCAATCCAGTACAATAAGACTTTTTTGCTCTGAAAACCCACAAATCACATAATATAGGGGCACCGTAACTACACTTTTTCTTAAAGATTCCATGAAAGTGGCATTAAGTTTATAACTGTTCGTTATCTCCATATGTTTCGTGTTTCGGCGACATATTATCAATTAACAGAAGTTACTTCAATTCGACTTGATATGTCCCAGTTAGCTTGAAATAAATGATACCACGGAGTCTGATAATCTGTTTCATTTTCTTAATATATATTTTACTAAATAGAGACGTAATGTAGCCTACCAGCAAAGATTTTTGATAAACTCTTTCAATTTTTTTTTTTTACTTTTCAATTGTCCCTTCCTTCACTTTCCTTATGTTGCAATATACCCTTGTAACCTGCATTAAATATTTACATCTCTCATTTGATTCGAAAGAGAAACCATGCTCTCCTTCCGAAAAAATTTCTTAAAGAAGACAATAAAATTTGATGCGGTAAGAATATGTACAATCTGTTTGAAGTCATTATTTTGCGAGTTCTAGGGTCGATATAACGACCCTGTCAGTAAATACAATCTATCATTCAGTCAAAATGTTGACATGTTTTTTTAAACGTTAGGTCGTTATTAACATAATGAATGGACGACAGATTTGTTTTCCTTTGTTCACAATTATGACAAGGAGCACACAGCGGATGTACCGGTCGACCGGGGATGTTCAGTCCTCTATGACACCCGGTCCCACCTCTTATGTGTTGAGAGATCCGTTTTTTGCTTTGTGTCTGATTCCTATAGTTTGAAAGAACTTGGGGAAAACTGAATACCGTTAGTTATCTCTCTGCTTCATGTAGTGGTTTACAACGAATTTAAGAAACGGGTACCCCGAGGCGGTGCAAGCATTAATATTGGAAATCTGTAAGAATCTATTCAGTCGAAAAAGAAACACAAGCTGCAAGATGGCGCTTTATAATGAAGATTCTACAAAAGTCTCCTTACTATTTTTCAGTGGTATAGGACGATTTCGTTCGGATAAGAGATGGAAAACCCCAGTGGTATAGAAAGAATGGCATTGTCCATATTTTAATGTGCAAAACCCATATAATCTACATACAAATTAAATACAAGCAAACAAAATTTTAGAGTAGAGATACTCTAATGCAAAAAAGATCAATATTAATTTTTTGTTGTGTTCCAAGCAAACACATTTCTTTGCTTAATCTGGAAATAGTATTGTATAGTATTACCCAGGGGTAGAAGTAGGTTATTTAGCACTTTTTTCCATTTCGCAATGCACATAATCAATCAATTTTAATACTATGAAGATAAGGGTGCAACTGAACTGGTACAGGATTATATTATGAATTTATATTGTGCATTCCTTCAGGGAATACTAAAAGGAGAACGTTTTAGTTGCACCTAACTCAAGAAGACCTTTTCAACTTTTCATATGACTCTTGCGAAAACATACCATATTAAAAGGCCAAAATAACGGATTTTTGCGACTGCGAGGGTAATAGAGCTTACCCTCCAGAACACCCTATTCGTATTTGCCATTGTCTCAATTTCTGTTATTTATTTTGAATGATACCTATCCAAACTAATCATAATTTTCTTTTTCATTTACTTATATTTATTGGAGGTACTTGTAACCAAAAGAAACGACATGAGTTTAAAACCAAAGGAAAATTTGAAATATTTATATATAAAGATGGATAGAAATTCATTCATCGTGCAGGAAAATAAATCATATGCCACGAACCTATTATAGAGCAGGCACATGTATTTTGAAAGTAAAAATAAAGTAAAATCTCTGTTATCAAGAATCTCTAACTCCAGTTAAGAACGATCGATAAGAGGTGTCATAATTTTTCCTATTCTCGCCTCTATGATGTTCATTCTACACTAATGACAGAAATAGTATGCTTCTGCTAATGTCTTTTGGTCATAAAAATGTCCATCACGGTCTTGTAGCTGCTACCAAGGAGCATCTATATCTAATTATAGGCAGAATGATTGAGATAAATTCTTTCTAAAAACCATTAACAGGGGGAAAACATTAGAGCACGCACCCTGGGCTTGAAAAAGTTGAAACATTACTTTCAATAAAACGAGAGGGTATGAATAACAAAGCTTTAAAAATCTGAAAGTTTATAAAGGTTGATATTTTATTTTTAAAATGTACCTGTACGTATTTTAAACAGAGTGATAATTGTCTAGATAATAATGATAATAAAAAAGATTGTTGAAATACTATTGGTTTCATAAGCATTTGACGAAAGAATGAGCACCTCAATTTAAATATTTTTCACTATTGAATTAAAGGATTTTTTCAGGAAAACGATCACCATATTTCTATACGGAGGGCTTTTTGTTTTGCTTGATAAATTCCTTTTTACAAAATTTGTGATTACTTTTCAAAAGTTGAATTTAATTTTTGATATTAAAGGGATGAGATTTTTTGGTAGTGACCAATACATGCAATAGTTAAACGAATCGAAATTATGGAATATCATACTCTTTTATAAAATTCAATTTAAAACTCACATGCTAATACACTTTTAGATAATAACAAGTGTTTGGTTATGTGATTTAACATTCAATTTTGAGAATCAATTAAAGATTTCTTGTGCAATTTGTATTGCCGAACTTACATTACTTGAATTTGTACGAATTTGTACGAAACACGAAATTTTAATCAAAGATGCCAAACATTTTCACATTTTATCCTAGAAGTGTAAATTGTTTTGGAATGTCTTTGATAAACCAACTCTATCTCAAGATATGATATCTTAACATGCCACTGCGCTCAGAAATACATTCGAAAAATTCGTTAGAATGATAACATTTCATATTAAATTTGATATATATCTAATGTCTCAAAATTTTGACCGACTTTTCGCCTAATATTTTAAAAGCATGTCATATTGTATCTTGATTTTGATCTCATCGTTTGACATATTTATTATGTACTATTAATGATCTATACTTTTGACCCCATAATGAATCTGAGTTAATCAAAAATCTAACTGATAACCTAAATCATAAATAAAATTCATCAACATGTTATTTTTTGTGATATTTTTGCATATTTTACTATTTTCTGATTATTTTTATAGATATACACTGTATAAGATATCAGGATGCTTAATGATACATAATAGTAAATTCAACATCAATAATATTCAATTTGTTTGAGTTGAGACGCAGAATAATATAATTACCTGCTTTGTTAAATTAAGATTTTCAATCATGTAGTCGTTGTTTGCTTAACTGTCTAGCTGCATTGTTAAATCTAAATAAAAATAGGAGCTCAGTGTATTAAAATATGCCAAGAGATTAAACATGTCACCCGAGATAAGAGTCATTAAAGAACTCCTGAATTATTCTGCTTGAAATTACATTGTTCAGTCTGCTCGAGATTAATGGAAATGAGGGGTCGATGCACGATTCCTAAGATAGAATATGCATATTACACTTTGTTATTATAACAGGCAGCAATCTTATAAATTTCCGCTCATCTTTCATCGGATAAATTGCATCCTGTCACACAATGCCGTATAACATTAGTATAATATTGTTAATTGTATTCCCGCTTTAATTCACTTCTACAGAAGAACGACAAAGTGCTTGTAAAGTTCAACTTTTCCCCTCACATAACTCAATATTCCGATTACAAGAAAATGTTCCAGATATAACAACAGAACTTCTGCGAAAATCTGAAGTTTTTTTTTTATTTGAGAAAGAGATTACGTTTAGAAATGCCAATACAGCGTAAAAGCATTCTTTAACACATTTTTTAGCGATGTTTGCTTTCGTTTATCGTCCGAAATTGATCAAAGAAATATGATTTTACGTGCATTTTGTTCAAATATTGGCATTCTACTCTGGATAACATTGTGTTGAGTCCAATAATCTCCCAACAGATAACAATCATCTTTCTGTGGATCATGTATCTGAATAATAGCGCCTTGGTTTCCTCATACTTTTGCTGTTGGGATTAAAATGAAGATTCAATTAATCTTTATTTTTCTGGAGTTAAATAGAGTCATTGTGAAGATATTTGTATTTTGACACTGGGATACACTGCAGAAAATGGATTTTGCAAAAAATGACAAGGGAATTATTCAGTCTCAATGCCACATTGCAAATCAAACACTCCCATCACAACATCTAATACAACCTATTTGTTTGTTTCAGATTCCTAGAGAGGTTTGCAGCATGACAAGTTTTATGGCTGTTTTCTATATTTCATCGGATGTAAATGTTTCAACGAAACTTTCCAATAATTTAGTCTGAAGAAAAGAACATTTCAAAACAACCCGGAATGATCGATGGGCGAAATTTAACTATCATGGGTAAACCACATGATATGAATGCGACACAGGACATTCTGTTAGAAGCAGGCCAAGACGGACCACCATTGTCTAAAGAAGAGTTTGAATTATTCATGGCAATCAACGAGTTCACCAAGATTGCCATTACCGTGACCTTTTCTCTAGGATTTCCACTTAATTGGATAACATTTCATATATTTGCTAGATCTAAACTAAAGGCTACATCATCCTCCAGATACATCGCTGCTATTGCTTTTGTTGACAATGGAGTTATTTTCACGCATTTCATGAATCATTTATCCAGTCATTTTAATATACCTGTGTTCGAACAACACGGTGCTTGTCAAATGGTTAACTACTTTAATTTTATGTGCATTTTTCTATCCATTTGGTATACAACAGCAGTTGTTATTGATAAATTCATTGGATTGTATTGGCCCGTTAAAAGATCGGAATATTGCACAGAGTTCAGGGCGAAATGTGTCGCTATTTCGCTGGCCATCTTCTCTGTTGTGTTCTATCATCATCTTGTTTGGACCATGGGACCAGCGGAGGTGTTCGGAAAAACAATGTGTCTTCCGTACTCAGCCCCAAGTCTGTTGGAAACTTGGAATACTCTAAATAAAGTGGATTATGTACTAGTCGTCATAATTCCATATTTTACCATTATTACACTTCTGTGCCTTATACTCTTTAAAGTAATAACGTACAAGTCGCATGCCAGACAGTTAAATGGATCAGTTCGGGGAAGACTTCCTAGTTTGTCCACTGAACAGGAATTCAAAACAATGTCTCTGGTCATTGTGGTTGCTGTAGCAACAATTGTCCTAGGACTTCTTAATAACATTTGTCGAATTTTCGAAATTGTTAAACCGTTAGTTGTCACAGTGGCAACGTTTCTATCTCAGACATCGTTTGCCTGTAAGTTCTTCCTCTATGTGATGACGTCAGAGAAATTTCGAGACGAACTTGTTGGCCTTGGTCGTCAGATTATATTCCACGTCTGCCGACCATGTCGATGTAATAGGCATGATGCAGAACCAACATTCATGACAGTCAACCAACAGACAGACGATGTCCATGGGTTCCATTGCATTATCGAAGGTCCTGTGTGACAGACTCCATAATCTACAAAGAGTTGTTTTGCTTTTTAATCAAATTTTAAGTCTTTAATATATAGTATAGTCAGTGGCGAATTAGACTGATGATTATTTTTGAATTTATTAAAGTAATGAACTGTACACCGCACTTGATTTTCGAATTCGTTAGTGATAAATACAGTACGCTCATTGGCATTTTTATTCCTTTAGCTTAAGTTAATTGACCTAGATCTCATTTAAAAAAAGGAGTTACAGTTAAAATGATATTTGCACTATCAGCATAATACAGAATGAATCAAAACAATACCTTGTATATTAATATTACATATATTGATAGAACGAATGCTTTTAAAGGGGGGAATCTTCTATCATTGCAATTAAAAAACTGATTTTATACCATAAAAGGGGCAATCTGTTTTAACTGGAAAATTAGGACCATTGACATTTTTCCTAATGCCTTATGCAATGCATGATATCATAGACAGAGCAATATCAATAACCATTTACTCCTCAGAAGCAAAGTTGCAGACATACAAATGATCGCCTTTGTGTTTATAAAATGGGTCAACTGTGTAACCCTTGATTTATAATCCATTTATCATTGACATGTTTTGAGCTATTTCTGTAAGTCATTAATAGTTACAATTTTCCTTTCTTACACATTTGATTAATTTCATTGTTTGTAACTGTATTCAAACTTTAAAAAAACAGTATTTACTTCTCTTTTATTTAGTTGATTATTATTGATTTTCGAAATTTTATTCTTTGTGTACATACATTAATTATATTTTGGATATCTTGGCCTTCCTGTTGTATGATAGGTGACTTCATTTGGCGCTAACCCAGATTTCTTTTATTCAAATTCGATAGTCTTATTTGTATGTTTTATCCTTGAAGACATAATGTTAATTTTAAAATCTTCTTTTAAATGGTCCATTTTTGAACTTATAAATTTCCGTTCATCTTTCATCGGATTTTGCAACAGTGATTTATACTATCCAGATTTTTAGGTAAATACACCTGTACATACAATCCTTCTTCATACGTTTACAAAAATAAGCTCCTGTCTTGCATTTATCGTTGGTAAAAGTTCCTATGGTTTCTTTTTTGAGTAATTTGTCACCTCCAATATCCCCATGAACGAAACCTCTCTTCTTAATTAAAAAAAGCCTTGGAATTATGAACAGTTCAAATATGGATAAGATTGGCTATGAAGTATAATATTGAATAATAATTGCTTTCACCAATAAATAAAATACAGCAAACTGCTCTCACTATTAAGAACAATATCCTGTCCCATTAAATAAGCATTGTCAATAATATGATACTATAAAAAGTGTATTGCCCTTTCTCTGTCAATTCCATCCACAATCCCTTGTTGTTTGTCCTCTGCAGTAGGGTTCTTATCTGGGATCAGATAGGATCAACGCTCCTTCTATCCCATCAAACTAGAAATGGAAAGCTTTTGTTTGGACCTCGTAGAGAAAACAATGACCATAAGCTCTTCTTGTTAATCTTAACAATCCATATATACCTATATATTTAAGAGTACATTGTATTTGATGTGTTTCAAAGATTCTCGATCCTATCGAGGTGCAAAATTAAAATAAAACATTTATAATGTACACTGGATAAACTTTAGAAATCATCACATTTATAGGTATTATTATTATTTAATTTTCGTGGTCTTGTATTATCAGTTATCAGTTATTTTTTTGTGTTTGAGCTACATTCTTACATTAAAATGACATCGTACGTAGCTCCGACATGAGATGTGACAGGGTCTGCTCACTCCTTCATGGCACTTAATCCACCTGTTATTCTTTAGATGTTTGTATTTGCTCTGAATCTAATCTGTGTTCTTGAATCGATGTCTGTTCATATAATGTTCATAACCTTGATATTGTATCCATCTTGTTCATAATTGTTTTTAATCTTTTTTTAGCTAACGAATAACCACAGGACAACAGAATGCACTGAAAATATAGGGCTTTAATCAGACATTCAATGTAATGTATTGCATTTGTACAGCGGAAAAATTAATGATTTTTTGTAAGAAAAAGGTTTTCTTATATAAATCCGCTTTTTTCTAGCTTAATTGATTGATCAATAGATTGTATGTTTTTTTAACTCATGTAGAGACGTCACCTGATATCGGTTAAGGGCTTAACATTTCGACCTTTACTCAGCAATCAGGGCCATTGAGCAGTGAGGGTTCTTTATCGTGCCAACGCCTGCTGTGACATGGGACCTCGATTTTTAAAGTCCCATCCGAAGGACCTGCAACTTTCTTCCAAAGTGCCGAACGCATGGGGAAGGAACAGTTGCTTTCCATTTTAAAATTTTTTATTGACTTAGGTCAATTGCGGCCAAAATTCGAAGTCACGACCTCCCTTTCACGAAGCGACCGCTCTATCTACGGAGATACCATACTGTTCTGTAGAATGAAAACTAAAATAAATCTCCTTAGTTTGAGTCCGTTACCTTTGTAAGGAATATTTCTTTGTAAAATATCGAACTTTTCTAATGCTTCTATTAATTTCTGCACCCATTATTTCAACTCAGTCTTTCTCCATTAGAATGCTAATGAAATACAATGAAAATATTTTCAGCGAAAATGCTCAAATCCATTTTAACAATACAAAAATGTGTGCACAGAGCCAAAACGAATGCAAAAGAGGTGTATGTACCTACATATTAAATCATACATTCAAAAATCGTTTTACGTACCATTTGCTACCTGTTATAAACATATCTATTTTTGTTTTCATATGAAGCAGAATTTTTTCAAAATTTTATACATGAGAAAAATGAAACATATGGAGATAGCAAAGAGAATTAAGATAAAAAGTCCAAAATACAAATTAGGAGCAGAGCAAACACGGACCTCCAAAACATCAGATATGGGATCGGATGCCATGGAGGAGTGAGCATTCTCTGCCGACCGATAACACCTGCAGAGTGCTCTTTGTCTTGATCTAGAAAAAAAAGAAGAATTCCGTTGTGGACTAACAATAAGTATGAAAAACGTCAGTCAGCACTTGCCTCAATTATAAATTGTATTTGCTGACAAGGTCAATGTATTGACCATAGAACTTACGAAATGATGACTTTAAACGAGACTTCTAATATTGTTGTTTCATAATTTTGTTTGTCAATGATTTACCTTGTTTTGGAAATTTTTCATACCTAGAGAATTGTCTTGCATATCGAATCAACTGAGATATACAAACTCCGTGTGCAGATGATGCAAGTACCCTTATATTGCTGCATAAGTAATTAAAACTGACGATTGTAAAGTTAAAGTCAACACGTTTATCACAGAGTTTGCTTGTCAGATAAGCATCAACATCTTTTTCAAGTAGAATATCCAAATATGAAACAGATGTGTCACACTCTGTTGTATTTTTTTTTCTCAAGCTCACCGAGATATATCATATCAATATTGGAATGGAAAATATCACTGTTAATTGACAATACGTCGTCGATATATCTAAATGTTAAGTTGAATGCCACTGCAAGTGTTTTCTTCTTTTCACAATAAGATTTGGGACAAATTCTGCTTTAATTGAATACAAAAATAGGTCTGCTTATAACGGGGTGCAACTGGTACCCATGGGAATTCCAATAGATTGTTGGCAATAATTTGCTGTGTATTTTCATATAAAAACACGTTATTGGTAATACAACACACAATCTTTATCATATACGTGATGACTTTACCTTTTCAATCGTCAACTTCTCTTAACGACATGAAAGAACCTATAAAACACTTGTCACCTGCATATGGAATGAACTTATAACTCTCAGTTGATTTGCAAGATTATGTTCTGCGTATGAACAATTTCTGAAATGAGGTAATCTTTTGACAAACAATTCATCAATAAGTGAAATGCTGACGGACTTTTTCTAATTAATTGTTAGAGCATTATTAAAACACAAAATTGTCGTCGGATCTTCCCTATATTTGAGATCATGACAAGGACCACACAGCAGGTGTGACCGATATGCGGTGATACTCACTCCCTCATGACATCTGGTCCTACCTCTAAAGTTTTTTAATCTGTATATGCTCTCCTCTTAATATTCATAATTTGAATGGATTTCTGATCTTGCTTTATGTTCTTCTCCTTATATTTCAGAAGAGAAAGCGGTTCACGTCATCACGTTACAATAAGCTTTAAAAAGGTAATGTTGTTACTCTCCCACCAAAGTCTTCCTTTAATATGATTTAAATGTGTGTGATTTGATTTCGAGTTAGATATGTATTGATTTGTAAGTGTTGACATGATCCTTAAAGACTAACTTTCGTTGAATTCAAATACTTAACATGGAACCCCATGTCTATCCTTGTGACAATGGAGATTCAAATTTAGTTAACCATTATAAAAATGATTGCTTGTAGAATTTACAGTCTTTGATCCTGTGGTATCTAAAATAAATAATCAGGATTTTCTGGCCTTAATTGCAATTAAAAAAAAACGGGCCTCAGTGGCCTTCATTCCCATTCTGGGTATGTGCTTTAAAAATTCTTCATTCTAGCTAGACGAGTAAATGTTCATTTAAATCTTAATCTTAAACTATCTTTTGCAAAATAAACATTCCTGGTTATTTGCAAAATTATTTTGTTTAAAACCATTGATTGTACACACAAGAACTCTGAATTTGACATCAAAATAAAAACAAGCTTGAGTTTCTGATTGCAATACCTATGTTGTTTTTGGAAACCAGGTCTTCCTACAATATATTGAAATTCCCATGGGTACCAATTGCGCCCCCTTATTAGCAGACCTATTTTGTATTCATATGAAGCAGAATCTGTCCAAAATTATATAATTAAACGCTTCAACTACACACTTGGAGTTATATCGACGATGTATTGTCAATTAACAATCGCTATTTCCATTCTTATGCTGATACGATATATCCCGGTGAGCTTGAGATAAACATTTACCACAGAGTCTGAAAAATCTGTTTCATATTCGGTTATTATACTTGAAAAAGACGTTAATGGTAATCTAACAACCAAGCTACTAACTGTTAGTCAATTATTCACACACTGAATTGACGACAGATCTCTCCGTCATTTCCCGATCATGACAAGGAGCACATGGCGGTGTGACCGATCAGCAGGGAACGGCCATTCCTCTATGGCACCTAATCCTACCTATGATGTTTCGGAGGTCAGTGTTGCTCTACTCCTATTTTTTACAGTTTATTGGACATTTTATCTTGAATACTGTTCGTTATCTCCATATATTTCATTCCTCACAAACATAATAACATGAAATCTGTGTCACAACGACTTTGTATTTGACAATATCAAAATAAAAGTAATATAAATCTGAACAAAATTGAAAGCACGATTTTCGGTTAGCTTGAAATGATTTAAATATATATCAAATTAGATTTATATTTGATTAATACTAGTGCAACAAAAGATATACTGTGGTGTCATCAATTTCGTTGGCATCAATTTTCGTGTATTTTGTAAAATAGAATACATCATTTAATTGACAAAAGCATCGCCTAGATACAAGTGAATAAAATATTTCTTAATTCATTGAACTTTTAACTTCGTGGATCTCCTCAACAACGAAATCCTCGAAAATTGGTGCTTCGCGAAATTGATGAAACCACAGTTTAAGTTAATATCGTGTAAAATAATGACATTTATTGAAAGATGATTAATATGAATTACTGTGTGTTTGAATCAAGAGCGCTCCTATTTCTGTAACAGATGGTTTAAAATTCAGGTTACACCAAAGACGAGGTAATCAACACTAGAGTGAACACTGTGAAAAAACCTTGTTTCATTGCAGTGACAACCTGAAATTAACACCTCCTCTTCTTCTTCTGTCTTTTTAAGTTCAACAAGGATCGGTTACTTCGGTTACTTTTAAAATTACTTTTTCCTCCGATTAAATTCTACTGTTTTCTAAATTAGCATACGCATTTGTCTAATTTAAAATGATTCAGAATTAATTGTTTGTCGCATTAAACATGTTAAAAGAATCTCTCTTTAATTTGATTTAATCAAATTCATATCTTTGATAATTATCCAGAACAATGGGAGTATTCTTGGTCTTTAAAACAAAGATAACCTTATCGTGACAAACTTCAAACCTTCCAAGCTCACGTTTGTTTGGTCAAATGAAAAGAGCTGCTAAGTCTGGGTGTAATTTTATTAACTGATTAATTGGATAAAATGTATCTTCATTACACCTCGCCGGAACTAATGACCCAGAAATGCCAATTTACTAATTGATAAAAGAAAATCGATTTAATAAAACCTTTGTATTATACGTGTCCTCGACGCTGTATGTGTTTGTGTGGCGCATAACAGATCAATCAGAGTTGTCCTATCTCAGGCTTCTGATAGGGTTTTATAAGGTGAGTAAAAAATGGTGGGCTGTATTCTTAAAATTGATGATGTTGTCTCTACTCCTTTGATTTTCCCTTTTTTTTTTATTTTTATTAAGTTTTTGCCATGATGTTCTGAAGTTTATATTAAATTTTGACCGGTTGGTATAAAAATGCGTATGTGAAATTACATGCAACATGGTATCCCCCATGCACTTGTATTTTAGTTCGGGTTTAATTAATTGGACTTCAGCTTGATGTAGGTTTGAATTTAAACTATGAAAAAGATTTTAAGTTGACAATAGAAAAATATTGCCTTTACTTTGATGTGTCAAAATACTGACTGGCGTTCCTGTTTGAGAATATATAGTTTTTGGATATTTCTCTTGAGTCTTGCAACAATCTCATGGGCTCATAGTTTGTTTATTATTAGTAGACCCATTGAAAGGCATTTGTTTAAAACAATTGCGATATACATAAAACATAAAATGTTCATTCTTTTAATCTTTCTTAGAACAAAGAAAACTATCTTTATTTAGTAAAAATTCCATTTTTTTCAAAAGTGTTCCAGCAAACAAAGAAAAAGGATATAGAAATCGTTGTAAGAAGAATGTTTTTAAAGAACGAGATTATTAATGTTATTTAAAATATATATGCAGTCATCGATACAACCATGTATATATTTGTTTGTTGACACACTGAGGGAATCAAAATGTTGAGATCCTGACATACATTTGGGAGAGGGAGGGAGAGAGAGGCGACGCGTTTGGAATATATCGCCTTAAAAATAATTGTTTTAATGTTCATCTTTGCATATCATCCAATCATTTAGAATAGCACGTTATGGGGTGTTGGAACAAAATGTTTTTCTATGTGTTATTCATTTACTATAGAACTGTTGTTGTAATATATTTTATACATGTCTATATTTCTTTTCATTCAGAAAACAGGGTAATACAATGCTTCCCTCCTCAAGAGGAAGACATAAATATCGACACGATTAATGTTGAATGGTAAATCAATGTGTAGAACTTCATAAAACAAGTATTAAAAGGTATATATACAAACATGCAGGGATATCTACGATGCATCGTGATTAATCATTTTAAACTGATGCATGGTGTACACAATTACTTTTTAAAAACCTTAATTATTCTAGTATTTCGTTATCTTGTACATACACACATGCAAGTTATCGTTGATTTTAAGATATTTCTGCTTACATTTGGAAATGTATCACCTTTTCGTGATCTCTGTATGCAAATTTCTATTAAAAAATCAATTGTGTAATAATTTTGACTAAGGCATCCGCATAATTACAGATCGTAATAATTACAAGTAACTTTTGATTGATTTTGTACCTTAATTTCAGCAACATGATTTATCATGTATCATTTTTGTCTTTCTATGATATCAATCAAACCAAAAAATTAGAATGATAGCAGAAAGACATCTGTTTACAAGAATGATATTGAGTTATCCAAATAATAATATACAATGATGGATATCGATAAGAAGTGTGTCGTCTACTGTTGTTTAAACATTTCAGCCTTAAGTCAGCTCTTTAAAAAATCTTAATGAACTTTGAAATTAACAAATAATTATCAAGCTGAAAGGGCCGTTGAAACAACTGGAAGGATAGCAAAGAGGTAGTACATGTACATCTAAAATCATCAGAGCTGAAGAGTAAGCATCCCCTGTCGGAAATACATGGACTATTGAATGTCTTAATAATGGCTTCTCAATAACTTTGTTAAAATCAGTCATCATTGACTTACTGATAGATTGTATTTGCCTACTAGTTTATTAATCGACCATAGAACTTACGAAAAGATGGCTTTTAAAGAGACTGATGATGTTATTGCGTCATCAATTCGGTTTTCAATAGCTTGCTCATTTCAAAATTGTTCGAACGTAGAGAATTTATTTTGTATTTTACAGCATAACTAAGGAAATTTGATGATTGAAAAGTTGGAGTCATCACGTTTATCATAAAATTCTGTTTTTAGAGTACCATCGATGATGTTTTCTAGTAATAAATCCAAATATACAAAGATATGAGAGACTCTCTGGCATCTTTTACTGTAGTTCATTGAGATATATGTTCAGTGGACAAACGAATGTAAGTAATTATTAGTAATTGGTAAAAATGAGTAATCCTTGAGTTGATGGTCACAGCGAGTGTTTTCTTATTTTCATTTTAGTTTTTTTTCCAAAGACTGTTCCAAAAAAACCCTGAAGTTTTAATTTATTTAGAGGAAATGGTAGTAGAAAATTTTGAAAAGAAAGAACGTTTTAAAGATGGCATTGGTTTTGGTAAAATTTTATGATTCAAAAATTGTCAGAAAATGCCTGATAGATTTCAAAGTTTCCGCATCTGATTCTCACCACTTCAATATATATTGTACAGTTGTAAAGTACACCTGAAGTTTCTCTATTGCTGTTCATAAGTTAATGAGTAGTAAATACTAAGGTTTTGTTCTTTTTTAGAAAACGGGCTGTGAATAAAAGTTAGGTTATCACTTGCATAATTAAATCCAGGCTCCTATCAAATATAACAATGAGCTGTAAAAAAAATCAAACTTTCTTCATTTTGTCTTTTTCTTTAAAAGCATCTGTTCTTGAAGAAAGTGAATCATGATTTATGATCATAAAGAGAATCATGTGTTGGAAGGATGGTGAAAGGTAAACAGTTAGTAGAGAAACTATAAGAAAAATTTGAGATGTGGATACTGAAAAATTACAAAAAACTTTTGGTCAATTTGAAATCACAAACATTTACAACAATCAACAGCTTAAAAACTTACGACTTTTCAACTTTATACGATAAATTAACGTCCAGGCTTTTTGATGTTATTGACAGCTGCAACTCGTATATTTACTTACCTGGTCATTGGTCATTTGCAAAATTCTTTTTGAGATGCTTGAGTTTCTGATTGACAATATCTACGTGGTTTTTGGAGACCAGGTATTCCAACAATCTATTGGAATTCCCATGGGTACCAATTGTGCTCCGTTATTAGCAGACCTATTTTCATATTCATATGGAGCAGAATTTGTGCAAATTCTTATGCGTGAAAAGAAGGAAACACTTGTTGTGACGTTCAACTCGACATTTATTTATATCGACGACGTATTGTCAATTAACAACGGTCATTTCAATTCCTACGTCGATACGATATATCCTAGTGAGCTTGAGATAGAAGATACCACAGAGTCTGACACATCTGTTTCATACTTGAATATTTTACTTGAAAAAGACGTTAATGATAATCTAACAGCTAGGTATGTGATAAACGTGATGACTTTAACTTTTCTATCGTCACCTTCGCTTACTTATGCAACAATATACCTTCATTACTTACATACGGATTGTATATATATATATATCTCAGTTGATTCGACACGTAAGAGCATGCTCTACGTATGAACAATTTCTAAAACGGGGTAAATTATTGACAAGCAAATTAATAAAACAAGAATATCAACAGTCTCGTTTAAGTCATCATTTCGTAAATTCTATGGTCGTGATGACCTTGTCGGCAAATACAATTTATCATTGACACAAATGTTGACAGACATTTTTCATACTAATTGTTAGTCCATTTACACTGACTGATTTTCCTGTTATTTCCCGATCATGACGAGGAGCACACGGCGGGTATGACCAGTCAGCAGGGGATGCTTACTCCTCCATGGCACCTGATCCCACCTCTGATGTTTTGAAGGTCCGTGTTTGCTCTGCTCCTGTTTTGTATTGTTTTTATGGACTTTGATATTGAATACTGTACGTTATCTACATATCCTTCACTTGACTCAAGTTAAAATAATGACTTCTTGATAATTATGTATTGGTGTCCTTTTCTATACAACCCTAAGTTGCATAATACTGTAACTCGAACACGTGTTCATAGATGCATGTACATGACACAAATGACGAAAAATCTTGAATTAACTTGAATTACTTTCCTTTCTGGAAAAAGTTTTGGATTAAAACTGCTTATGCTTTTAAGTTATGTAGAAAATGACTTCAATTAAAAGAAGTCATCACTGATATTTTCTTGTGCTCAAACTAAGTTTAAAAATAATTGAAATTATACTACCCAGTAAATTCTTCATTCAATTTTCATCTGTATAGTTGTCCTAAGTAATACATTGGGTTGGTTTGTTAATTATACATCAGATTGAATTTTGTAAATAAGATATATATTTAATTGCTCATATTAAATTACCTCTTTTTAATGCTTTAATCAATAATTTCTTGTTAACAGCTGCTTTGCCACGCTCACCTGATTACGGTAACATTTAATGTAAAAGGGTTTAATATCATCTAAATTGTTTCAAATAATTGCAAAACACTAACATAATACCATCTTCTTCTTCCATTGACTTAGAAGTCCATTACTGTCCATTATAGAGTAACTTTAAAGTAGGTATAATGGCTTCTGTAATTATTAACTAGACGTGATGGAATATATATGAAACTGGACTGATTATAGTAAAATTCATCAGGATTGAAAAATAATACTAGTGGTTAAGAAAAAGCAAAAGGAATTACCGTACTCTAATGAGATTTCTTGTATACAGTCATGTTTGATGTTAAAAGGGGTTTTAACTGTAGCCTTCCACTTGATATCTAAATATATCGAAGACGTTTTATTCACTTGTTCTTTTTATTCATACATGTGCATTGAATTGAGGAAGAATATGGAAATAACGAACAGTATTCAATATCAAGGTGCATAAAACAATACAACTAGGAACAGAGCAAACACGGACCTCCTAAACATCAGAGGTATGATCAGTACCATAGAGGAGTGAGCATCCCCTGTCGACCGGTCACACCCGTCGTGTGCTCCTTGTTTTGACCGGGAAATAACGGAAAAACCCGTCCTCAATTCAGTGTTTAAAAAATGGACTAATAAGAAGTATGAAAAACGTTAGTCAGCATTTGACTCAATGATAAATTTATTTGCTGACAAGGTCGTTGTATCAACCATAGCATAGAAATGATTACTTTAAACGAGACTACTGATATTCTTGTTTCATCAACTTGTTTATCAATAACTTGCCTCGTTTTAGAAATTGTTCATACGTAGTGCATGTTCTTGCGTATTGAATCAACTGAAAACTCGGCATGCAGTTGATGATGGTATATTGCTACATTATAAGTAAGGGAAGTTGACAATACGTGAGGAAAGTTAAAGTCATCACGTTCATCATATAGCTTGGATGTTAGATTACTATTAAAGTCTTTTTTAAGTAAAATATCCAAGTATGAAACAAACAATTCAATGAATTCGAAATTAACCAATTCGGATTTGGATTATTTGTTTCATATATTGATTAATAACTACTAGTTTAAGACTTAAAAAGATTACTAACAACTAGACAACAACTTTTCTATCGTTAACTTCTTTATAGCAATGTACCACAATCACCTGTATATGGAACTTTTACTCCCAGCTGACTCGGTAACAAACAGCTAGACTGATAAAAAATAATTTCTATCTAAAGTCTATGGTCGATACAATGACGTTGTTTGCAAATACAATCTGCAGTTAGTCTAAGTCGAATCATTGTTAATCCGTTATTTTCACATGGATTGATTGTAGATATACATGTACTTTAATTGATTTACCTATCAAAAGGGCACTAAATGAGTGTGCTTGGTTGACGGATGATGCTTCCTTCTTGGCACTTGATCAATCCCTTTGAAATTTTCAGACATTCTCCGTTCGTAATTTGCAATGTGTTTTAAGGTAGGATTCTTCTCTGGTTTCTGACTAGATGGAATATTCAAAGAACATTTGTTGTTATGTCATATATATTTAGATGTAAGAGATTTAAAAGACCATATTTTTCTTTCCTCATTACAGTTATACAACATAAAATAGAAATGGTAAACTGCATTTAAAAACTAGCAGGGACTATATTATTTGCGGAATGGTGGCGTATGAAAATATCCTCTTTTCTGCCTTTCAAAATTATTATAGAACATTGAATTTAGTTATAATTTTTACGCAATCAAAGACTAGACGAAATTATCAAATGTAAGTTAAATTAATAGTAAGGGACTAAAGTTTCAAAATATATATTTAAAAAATTAGATTTTTTACACACACAAGAACTATGTTGGCTTTTAATCGCTTCAAATCTCAGTACAGATTTGAGCCAAAAATCCGTTAAAAATGTTATTTCTCTCTAAGTAAAAGATCAAAACTTTTAGTTTTTGTATCATTTTGTACCTGTATGTGACAACTTTACTATATGTGAAAATTGGAAAAAGTTAAATATAGGAAGCATATAAAAATAACTAATAAATTCTAAAAAAAAAAAAAAAAATAAAGAAAACTAGAGGAAATTCGGATTAGCAAATATCCATTTTATTTGAATTATCCATGATAATTTGCTAATATCATCTTATAGGCCCTGTATGGTAGTATTTTTTTATGCAAAAAGAAAAACATTCAATCTTTTGAATTACAGGGATCGCATGATTGGACACAGTAATTTTTTTTCTTAATGTGCAGGAAAAAGGTAATGGCCTTGACCTGACCTTGCCTCTAATATTAAACGGTCAAATTTTATCTCACTGATACCATCACTTAGTGATATTGTCCTTTTGATTCTGCGAAAATTTCATTAATTTTTAAATACAAGAAATGTGAGAAGAATCCATACCTTAATGTAAAAAAAATACTGTTCGATTTCTTCAAATTTTAATCACACTGACTTAATACCTAGAATTATTCTTTATAATTTAAGACTGAAGAATTTTTTTAAAGATTATATTCCTTTTATCATAAACATTGTACATATTTTAAAGACTGAATAGAATCTTTTAATTGCTGCATATCCATTCTTTTTCAATAGTGCATGCGCAGTTTTGTTGACTTTGTAAAGGCCCATTCATGTGAGGAAAAACCCCCCAATTTAATTTAAGCAATCAATCATCTAAAAATTCCTATTAGCAATAGAAAGTATAGATTTAATAGATTTTATAGTTACCATCCATAGTAGATATGAAAAAAAACATTGGGCTTAACAGAACAATGTCAAGATTTGCCGCTTTGTGCAATAGAAAAAAAACATTTAAAATTCATTCTTTTCAAGAGCAAATATCTACAAAAATGTTCATGTTGTGTACATTCAAAATTAATAAAATTTGGATGTCGTGGTTAGTGTTGGAGCACTAAAAGAGGTAAAAAAAATTTCAAAGGAATTAAGAGGAAAAGTTTTAAGTACAACTAGAACAAAGTAAGTGAAAACTAGAATCCTTATACTAGATATTTATTCCAGCTCACCCGAATCTAAGGTACATATTTATGTACATTGCACTTTTTAAATCATCTATAGTCCGATCTCGGGATACCGGTATATATTCTAAACTTCTCCAAAACCAATGGACCACATTTCTCATATCAAATCATATTTCATATGCAATAAATCTCGGAATACGATAGGGCTATAATAATTGATTCCTGGTTTACAAGGGCATGAGTATTCAAGATCTTTTCCAAATAGAAGGGAGTCTAGAATAGATCATTAAAATTTACACGCAAGTTTTGACTGATGGTTTCTTTTTCTCATATAAACATGTGTGACGCTCGGTGAGTGTTACAATAAGTCAAATTTTAGATAAAATAAAATGTAAGTTAGCGGGTTGCAATTATATCCAAAATAATAGCTCCATGTAAATCATGCATTTTGAAGCATGACAAAATTCGAGGACTCCATTTCGATCCCTAGAGGCTAAGTTTGTAGATTCTTTTCTTTTTCTTCTGAAAATCAGGAGAAACAAGGTGACTAAGGAGAGCACAGTGGCCAATAGACATCTTTTTTATGCCTCCGTTATCGAAGATACGGGAGTATAGATTGTTTTGCTCTGTCCGTCTGTTTTTTTCTGCAATAACTTTAATCATAATTGTCCATAGCTTTTGAGTGGTAAGGGCTATGCATGGTTTTCAAATTTCACAGGTGTATTTCTTTTGACAAAACCTTTCCTTGGGTACCTACAAATTTGACCTCTTTGCCTTGATCTTTGAGTTTGAGCTACTTTTCAAAAAAAAATCTTTTGTCTTGGGCTTAACTTGTTATTTATAACTAGGGCTTTCACACTTTATATGTGTATTTCTTTTGACAAAACATTTAATGGGGGTACCACCAAACTTAACCTAGCTTTTAAAATCGATCTTAGAGTTTTGACCTACCTTTTAAAAAACCTAACCTTTGGCATAAACCTTTGAACAGTTACTATTTGGGCTTTTGTATTTCACAGGTCTATCACTCTTGCTAAGACCTTCCTTTTCATACAAACAATTTTAACCAAGATGACGACTTGCATTTGATAAACTTCAACCTTCACCATAAGCTGTCATATGTTTCACAAACACATTTTGTTTTTTAATCGTAGATGGGTTTATACAAGACCATAAAATCAGCTAATTTTCTTTAAAAATCTTTCTTTAAGAATATGATCATTACCCATTATTGGACGACATAGCTTATCAGATATTCACGCTCGCTACCGTTTTCGACAACCGAGTAAATTTGTTTCTGGACGACCAAGTCATGTACAAACATAGGTTTTATTCCTATTTACAAATGATATAATTTCTGTTTGCAGACATAAAGAAAGAAACATGTCCCTTTATGCATGAACTTAGTGTTATTTATTTTAATTTCAGCAATGGAGTTTGAAGAATCGAAATAGTGATTCATTTTAACGATGAGCATCATAGCTAAGCGTCATTTTACGGCGGCTAAGAGAAGGTCGTCCACGGCAGAACTTCTTCAGAACAGGCGGCGGTCCTCTGTCTCAGAGCTAGATGATCTCAGATCCAGTAAGAAATCATGTTGATCCATTGTTCGGCGAAGGACTTCTTCTCCTAGTGGGATTTAATGCAAGAAACGGCTTATCAGATAATCAGTTTAACCGTTCTATACTTCATTATTACTTTTTAGATGAGAAAATATAATATAAAGGGTACGGCGATTATGAAATAATTATAGATACTGACGACAATCTTTTAGTGTCGACAGGAGTATTGAAATCAGTCGCTGTTAATCTGCCAGGATCGCGAAATCACTTTACAATCTATGTAAAAGCTCCCTGTCACAATATGCAAAACCACAAAGCTATATTTCTTTACCGAATTCCAAATCTATATAAACCCAAATAATAAAGTCTTTTTAGTAAAAGTTAACATAACGTCATATGTTTTTCGTTTTTAATTCGCTCAATAATTGATTCATGCTCTTACAATCCAGGTGATGGGAGGAATTTGCTTGATACTTGCAAAAGATTAACTATGGTTCTGAACTAAAAAATGTAATGGAATACTGAATTGCTTGCAAAAATGAATATATTATCTTAAAATTGTTTTGCAATCATTTAGTTCCTGGTCTGTCTGGTCCATCGTCATGTATGCGATGGAAATAACCTAGAACATTAAAATTTCACCCAACGCTACATATAGTAATATTCGTATTACATGTAAGCTTTCCTTTAGCAAGCCAACATGCATACTATGATTTTATCGTAACGAGAAATATATGCTTGCACATGTAGGTCGCATATCTCCTAAATATTTTCTCGCGCATATAATCATAGACGAAGGCCCTGTCAAGTGAGTAAAGTTTAGAGGAATTATCGAACATTTATTGAGACACGCGTATACGTTACACGTTATTTTATCTTTTCACAGATCATCATCGTTGTGCCTTCCACAACAGAGAAAATGTCATCAATGAGTCAAGGGAAAGTAAGGAAGATGATCAGACAGCAGAACTGATATCTAACATAATGGAAAATCCGTATGATCAACTCATCCGAGTCCTCGGCAAGAACAGCTTTCCAGAGATTGCCAGATCAGTCCAAGACTTCTTGGAAAACCAGGAACCGATTCTGAACAAACAAAAACTTGCTTTGTATCTGGAAACAATTAAAACCCAGAGCGTACCTATCATAAAAGAAGTTATGTCAGCAATCAGACCAAGTTCTCTTTTCCCAAAACATTATAAATATAAACTCATGTCTGAATCCTTAAAGTCACGTGATCCAGGTATCGTAGATGTCGTCTGCAGACATCTCCCGAAGTCTAAGCTATCTAAGGAGGACACAGTTCAAATCTTTAAAGAAGCGTTGGGGTTTAATGATCTGAAAATTCTTCTCTCTGTATGTGTGCCCTTGAAAAATAAAAGACCAGTTGAAAGAGACCAAGCTTATCAACTGCTTCTAATGTCCATTGGAACTAAGAATTCTGCAATTGTGGTTCAAGTCTTACGTGGAATAAGACCAAAGAAAGTGTTAACCGCTCAGCAAAAGTCTCATCTTTTGACATCTTCGATTGATACTTCTAACTTAGGAATAATTCAAATCGTACTTAAGTTGCATGACAAAATAGGTCAGGTTGAAATTGAAAAATGCTTGCAAAAGGCTGTGAAATCAACTCCTGAAATTTTCTTACATCTTGTTCATGAACTGAAGCCAGTCTTGAATGATTATACATTGGTAGACTTGTTAAATTCTGCATACACTACTTCTAGAAACACAGACATTACACATCACATAATCCAACATTTCCCCCCTCCAGGTGACATCGCTAATCACTTTCTGGAAATGTTCATTAGAGCAGACGACGGAATTTTGATAACTGTACTTCTAGCCCATGTTGCCAAACTGTCAACTGAAGAAGTACAAGGCATTGTTCTTTTGTCTCTGAGAACTGGTAAAAATCTGTTCAGATACTTCAGTGGAATACATGACTGCCCCAGCGAAACAATTTCTGCAATTTTCGAGGAGCAGTTTGAACAAACCAGAAGTTGCTGCTGTTCTTCAAATTGTGGGGTAAATCAAGCAGATGGCAATTCAGCGTGGGAACTCATTATCCAAATTCTACAGTCCTTGCAATGTTCAGTATCAAGAATTTGGGAAAAACTTTATAAAAATTTTGCTCAATCTGGAAATACTGGAGCTCTAAGACTTTTGAATTTTTCTCCAATGGATAATCAAGAAAATATTATACTACATTTGCTTGAAAATTTCTCACAACATCCATTAACAAACGAGGTCATTGAAATCATGTTAGTTCCCATTTTAAAACCAAAAGACACATTCCTTGCTCATCTTGAAAAGATTGTCAAATCTGGCAACTGTAATGAACTTTCCACTGAAGTCATTCAAAATTATTTATTAAAATTTCAGTATCATTCTGTGCATATGGTTACTGAACTTTGAGAAATCAAATTTAATAATTCTAAGATATTATGAAAGATGATATGATAATCAGATTCAATAAACAGAAAAGTCCATTATGAGCATTCTTTACAATTTATTTTCATAAAATGTAACACCTGAAGAAATTGGAAAAATATGTTTCTATGTATAATCATAAAATTATTTGTTTTAAAAAAAATTTATAAATGGAATAATATAAAAATTACAGCACCATAATTGATTTGGCGTTAACTCACACTTGAAGCATTTAATGTACATATACCTGGTAAACTAGTAATATTCAAACATATAAATTATGATACTTCTGATTGAATAAAAGAGATATTCCCCTTTTACTAAGAAATTTCAAGTAACAACTGCTTTAAAATTTAACAAATGAAATTATTATACTTCTGATTAAATAAAAGAGTTATTCCCCTTTTACACAGAAATTTAAAGTGACAACTGCTTAAGATTTAACATATGCTTACAAAACTGTACTAATACTTAGAATAATAAAAAAAGATACTACTGGAATGACTGATTGGACTGGAGATCCTGCATTAATATCTACCCAATGACATAGAGAATAATACATACCCTTTTCCATATCACATCCTGTATCAGCCCTCGACCAATATCAGCCCTGGGGCCTTCGGCCCTCTGGCTGATATTGGTGTCTCGGGCTGATACAGGATGTGATGTGGAAAAGGGCATGTATTAATATGTTTATTACATACTTAGTAATAAAATACAGCATACATTAAGTTGCGAAGAAAATAAGTAAATAATCATACATGGACTTCTTACATACATGTACATGGTCTATTGTCTCATACGATTTGGGTTTGTTTCTACTTCTATTTCAATGCACTCGATCCGTAATTTGAAAATAATCTATTACATGTATTTGTAAATTAAGATTAACCTTATTTTCAAAAGTTAAATTGAAGAGAATATTAATCCACCAAAAATTGTGTATGATCAAAAGTACTGTTTTTATGGTTTAACAGGTCGA
This sequence comes from Saccostrea glomerata, assembly GCA_003671525.1. NCBI lineage: Eukaryota > Metazoa > Mollusca > Bivalvia > Ostreida > Ostreidae > Saccostrea > Saccostrea glomerata. The sequence goes on from PRKT01000202.1 coordinate 702,008, forward strand.
GGAAACTACCTTATATGGATATTGTTGCGATTGCGCACAGAGGTGCTCACAGCAAACAATAGTCCAATCCAGTGAATGATCCGAAAAGCATGATGGTCTACTACATGTTTATTTTTACTATAAACACGTGGGTCAGAGAAATTTAGGACGCGATTTCAAATGACTGCAGGAAAGTCAGCTAACATTTTTTTGAAATGTGTTTATGAAAAATACAAAGAGTAGGTACTAATTAAGATTCTCCATGCTCACATTAACAAACAAAGTCAGTTTTCCTTGTTAAATTGTACTTTGAAATACCGCTCACAAAGTCTTCACAGGTAAATAAGATCCGAGTTGTTTAACTCGATATTCGTTAATTTCCCATGTAACTGGTTAAATTAGTTGTTGCTCAATTATTTGTTACTAGAAATTAAAAGTATCATTTTATAAACAAAGAAAAAACACAAAAAAACACTTAAGTTGCACTTTTTTAATTTACCTGTCATATAAACCCATTTGCATATTGATCATAAAACGTGACTAGCATGTATTTCGAAGTTGTATACGTTGTAAACAATGTCAACACGTGAACACACCTCAGAGTTGATTGTTTTTTAACCAAGGAATAGTCACGTGAAATTGACTTTTCACTGAAAGCACAGCACGGGGGGAAACTGTCAACAAACGGATTTGTACAATGGAGTGGAGAAAACCCTTATTTTAATCAATGTAAATCATTTGTATATAAATGTGAGCATGGAATACGTAGATAATGATATTCATAGTGTATCAAGTGTGTAAAATGCTTGGAAAAATGCATCACGTTTTTCCGAGAATGGTTTAAAATATTGGCTTCTTCAAAACACACGTGTGGTATTTTTGTAGTAGCCCATAATGCAACTCATTGAGCTGATTGGTCAATTTGTCAGTCACGTTGGTTCCCCACTTAACATGTAAATTTATTCCGACGTCACAGAAAATAGTTTCCTCGACCTGTTTAATTTACGAAGGGTGTGATATTGACGTCACAATAGCCGTATCAGCCCTGCAGGGCTGATACGGCTATTGTGACGTCAGCCATATCGCATATGCAAAAATCCTGTATTTATTACTAAGTGTGTAATAAATGTTGATATATAATTTTTTAGGGTACAAGTGATTTAAATCTGTAAATATCACACTTCTCACAGATAAATAAAAACAATGAAATAAACATTCTAGATCAAAAGTCTAATAAATATATTTTCCTAATTAGATAATTCCTAAGATGGTTAAGGTATACTAAATCCTAGGAGCTTTCCGAGCTGTCCCAGTTTGCTGGTGTAGTAGGTGGGTACGTATGTATGTTTGACAGGGTCTTCGGACGCCTTGTATTCCTCTACGTCAGACAGAGACGAGACACCAGACAGAACCAGGAGGGATTTCATACCACAGTTTGTAGCCATAGATATGTCTGTATTACACCTAAGAGATAAAATGAATAGTTCAGAAAAGTTGTTAATTTCAGCTACATCTTCCTGAATGTCTCTCTTTTGTAACTTTTCATAGTGTGAAGGAGATCTAAACGTTGAGGAGTTTCTACGTGGTGAAACTAGAAGCATTTCAAGTTCAGTCATTACTCCTTCACAAATTGTATACATGTATTACAGATACATTTTGTATGTTATAGGCACATATGCACAAACATCAAAAGTCATGACAACAATTTGTTCAAATTTTAAACTACTGGGTAATTACTCTAAGCAATGGAAAACTATGAATTTGTATGCAATAATCACTTACAAAACAAACACGTGCATTTAAAATTTCTAGAATATCATCAAAATGACTTGAAAGTTTTGTCAGCAGTACACACACAGTGAATTACAAATAACTTGTAACCCATCAGAAAATACTTCATCAGGTACCTACCTATCTCCCACCATTATACACCTGGAGGGGTCCAGATTGTGTGTCTGTTGTAGACATTTAAACATGTTTATCTCAGGTTTTCCCATTACTAGTGGATCCCTCCTGGCTGGGACCTTCACAGAAGCCACAATTGTTCCTGTCCCTGGGGATTAAATGATAAAGAGGCACAATTACAAAGGATGATATTAAATGCACAAAACAATATTAAACTACATTGGGCAATATTAAACTTCCTTACAATTGCATGATGATACACAAACTAACAAGAAGTCTGTGAGCTAATGCTCACTAGTAATATCCCCGCTCTGATGTGAATATACAATATCATGTTAATAAACATAAGTTCAGTTACGGGTATATGCATGGATAAATAGGAATTTGACATCAAATTCATATAAAAATAAATCCAATCATACTTCATGCCTCAACAAAGTATGTACTAAAATTTCAAGCATCTGTTATAAGTAGTTGCAGAGAAAACTGCGACAAAAATTTGTTATGAAACAGACAGATGCACTGACAAACAGTAATTTGTCATCAGATTTGAACAAAAAAGAATTCCACCATATAGCATGCCTCATGAAAGAGAGTGCAAAAATGTCAAGCATCTGCAATGCGTAGTTGCTGAGAAAACTGTAACGAAAATTTATCATGTATGAAACGGACAGACACACAGCTAGACAGGAATTTGACTTCAGATTTGAACAAAAATGTATCCCATCTTTAATCATGCCTCAGAGAAGATTGTGTTAAAATTTCTAGCATCTGCCATGAGTAGTTGCTGAGAAAAATGTGACAAAAATTTGTTTTGCATGAAACATGTATGAAATAGATAGACGCACGGACAGACAGGAAGTTGACTTAACATTTCAAGAAAAATAAATCCCGCCATATGGCATGCTTCAAAGAAGATTGTGTTAAAATTTCAAGCATCTGCCATGAGTAGTTGCTGAGAAAACTGTGTCGAAAATTTGTTATGAATGAAATGGACACACAAGGGTAAAACAGTATACCCCCCTCTCCTTTAGAGTGGGGGTATAATTGTCTATGTAAAAAAAAGTTACCAATCATGATAAATTGTAAGGAAAATTATCTTTTCTCTGAATTATTTCATTAAGAGTTCATTTCATGATCAAAAGTTCTTCAAATGTGTCTGTAGTAGATAAAATTTGTTGTGCATGAGAAAGACAGTAGCTTTAAACTGCAACTTAAAAACAGGTTAGAACCCAAATTCTGTTAAATCTTCATAAACTGTCATATGAATTCATTTAGTATTGTGTTCTAGTATAGTATTTAGTTTGGAAATATTTTGCAATGGTCAGTATAAATACAGAACACACTGACAATACTCTCCCACTGACTTAATGAGAAAACAGTAAAGCTGTCCACAAAAGAGGCAAGGTAGCCCTACCTGGTACCACGTACGGAACATTCAGAGGAAGATGGGAGTCCTCATTGGTGGCCAAAAACAAGGCCCCCTCTCGTCTGGCATAGGTAGCCGCCTTCATTATCTTAGGATAGGAAATGTATTTGTCAAACCCAACCAGGACACAGTTAATCTGCATAAAAAACAAAATAATGATCAAATTTAAATATAAGGCCATCCTTAAAAAATTGTTTGTTTGGAATTGCCACCTGAAGGGTTTCAGACACAGGAGAGAGGGAGGGAATTTTCTTTTTTTTATTTAAGATAAATTAAAAATTTTTGATAAAAATCTCAGTAAACAGTGAATACATTTTCTAACTTTTAAAAAAAGTATCTACCATCAACAAAAAAACCTAATTTTACATAGATCTGACACTATATTTCAGTGTTTTGTATGATGTATGTGATACATGTAATGGGCAAAAAAAATTGATTAGATATTTTAAAAAAAATCTTCCTACTTTTGGTCCATAAATTTTTTTCAGGAGGGGGCATTTCAATGAGGCAGGAGGCAATTCCAAACAAACTATAATTTTATTTTGGCCTAATTTAAGAACAATTTATAAACAATGAAATTCATCAAACAATATTTGAAAACAATGTGTATAAATATACTGACCTCTGGGTCAAGGGTTAAACCCGACACAATTTGAAAAGATTCTTGATTTTCTTCTGGAGGGTCTGGCTTAAAAATAAAATAAGAACTTTTTAAATGAACATATTTTTGGCAAGTTTCCCATTTACACCACTTTTACTCTTTATACAGAGAGTCTAACTGACAGTAAATGTCATTTTTCCCAAGAAAAATAATATGAATATATAGTTAAACAAGAGGCCCATGGGCCACATCGCTCACCTGAGAATCTTTTGTCATATTGTTCTTTACCAGATTTCCCCCTTGTAATACATAATGTGGCCCCGCCCTACCACCGGGGGTCATGAATTGAACAATTTAGAATCTACACCACCCCAGGGTGCTTCCATTTCAGTTTCAGCTTTTCTGGCCCAGTGGTTCTTGAGAAGAAGATTTTCAAAGATTTTTCCTATATATTTCTATGTAAAACATTGATGCCCCATTGTGGCCCCGGCCTACCACTGGGGGTCATGATTTGAACAATTTAGAATCTACACTACCCCAGGGTGCTTCCACATCAGTTTCAGCTTTTCTGGCCCAGTGGTTCTTAAGAAGAAGATTTTTAAAGATTTTTCCTATATATTTCTATGTAAAACTTTGATTCCCCATTGTGGCCCCGACCCATCCCCGGGGGTCATGATTTGAACAATTTAGAATCTACACTATCCCATGGTGCCTCCACATAAGTTTCAGCCTTATTGGCTCAATGGTTCTTGAGAAGAAGATTTTTTAATGACCCCACCCTATTTTTGTCTTTTCTTGATTATCTCCCCTTGTGAGGGGACTTGGCCCTTCATTTTAACAATTTAAATTCCCCTTCACCCAAGGATGCTTTGTACCAAGTTTGGTCAAAATTGGCCCAGTGGTTCTTGAGAAGAAGTCGAAAATGTGAAAAGTTTACAGACGGACGGACAGACAGCTAGACAGACAGACAGACAGACGAACGGACGACGGACAAAATGTGATCAGAAAAGCTCACTTGAGCCTTCGGCTCAGGTGAGCTAAAAATAAAATGAATATATAATCAAAACAGTGTAAAAAATGTACTGTTACATGTAAAACATGTGATAAAAAGACACAGGCCTGGTATAGTTAGATAAAATTTTTAATCAAGTTTTATATTTTTATCTCCTCACCATGGGTATTCCCTCGGGACAAAAATCAAAGAACTCATCAACATAACAGATTTAATACAAGTCATCCCTCTTTAAGACAAATCAAAGATATAAAGTGCATTTTCTAAAAGTTATCCCCCTTTGTACAAAAATTTTATTAAATCATATCCAACTTTAAAACATTGGCGATCCTGTAAATAATGTTTCTTTTGCATAACAACATCAGATTAATATCTATCACACATTGGATACTTTGTGCCAAGTTTGGTTAAAATTGGCCCAATGGTTCTTGAGAAGAAGATGAAAATGTGAAAAGTTAACGATGACGACGACAACGACTACGATGACAACAGACAACAGACAAATTTTGATCAGAAAAGCTCACTTGAGCCTTCGGCTCAGGTGAGCTAATAAAAGCTGAACACTAACACCAATCCCTGTATGGTTTAGACCAAATCTATCCAGTTCTGCTCCCATGCTTGGATTCCCAACAACATAAATCTTTCCTTTGAAGTTCATGTTATGTAAGTAAAGAGCTGATATATAGCTAGTGCAGACAATTTCCTCCTAAAAATGGATATAAAAAAAATTAATGTAAGTTCATAATTTTTAGAATATTCCCAATAGCAATCCACAATTCAATTTTGAAAATAGTATAGACATACAACAGTTCTGCATTTACAGATCTAATATAACAAGTTATCCCTTTTCAGGACAAATCAAGTTATATATTGTACATTTTCAAAAAGTTATCCCCATTTGGAAGCAATACTAAAGTGCATTTTCTAAAAATTATCTCCATTTGTAGAGAAAGGCCAGGTGAAATGCAGAGATGCAGAGCAGATGTAGACCCTAACAGCTTCAGATCAGTGCACATATGAAAGTACAATTTAACTGTCAAGATAAATTAATCAACCATTTGTTGTTAAGCATTGTGTGTTACAGTGTATATTCTATTATTATATTGCTCACCTCGGAGGCAGGAAACCCCAGCTTGACACACTTCTGGGCATACTCAGACCTGGTCTTTGTGCTGTTATTGGTCACATAAAATACCTTCTTCCCCTTCATACAGAGTACAAAAAAATGTGTATACTGGTACAATAAATATAGTCAAGCTTGTACATGATTGCATTACATTTCCTTCATATTTTATTAAATTTAAAGGTATAAACATGTATATTTCTCTTATACACAATTTTTTTTCATAGTACGTACATGTATTGATTTTTTTTACATATATATTAAATTAAGTTGCTCATTAACAATTAAATTTCTTGAAAGAAACTAAAAGTTTGAGTCTATAGTTTTAAAAATACATATAAAAAACACAAGATAATAGATTCCTTACCAAAGATTTCAGTCCTTTTATAGTTTCCAAGCTGCCTGGAATGGATTCACTAGCATTCCATAACACTCCTGAATTCAGAGAGCTTTCATAAGATCATTATAAATAAACAATCTACCAAACTTCCCTACTGCTTATCTCTTACAAAAGCTTTGTTGAGTACCATTAAAGAGTAAAAAGAATATTTTACAACTAAATTGATGGATGCTATGTTTGCACAGAGCTACATTTATTTTTTTTTTTTAAATTATTTATTTTCATAGTCAAACTCAGACCTAGCAATCAGAATGCTAAAAAAATTATGATTCAGTTTTATGTCCCTCTAAGGCTTGCACAGACCCTGAACCAAACAAAAATTTCTCGAGACATAATACTGGAGCATAAAGGATATAACTTGAATAAGATTGCAAGGCTTTTGACTAAGATGTGAGTGATCATTGTCATGACAGCAGCTACAGCCATAAGGCACCTCGGTTTCAATGGACCTGTCTCCACATCCAACAGTATTAGGACTCAAACCTGCGACATAAGGGATCAACTCCCTCAGCCCAAACTCTTGCTGTCTTGAGCAAACACTCACTATAACCACTGTTCCACTTGTAGAATGCAATGATAAAATGATAACTATAGGCTATAGCCTGACTTTTTTTGGTGTCACTATTCATTTACTATTTTATCACCATTCAGTAATATCCAGATGTATCATTATCAGATGATTATGGTATTCTGCTATACATGTACCGGTTTGTTTAATGCATAAAATCAAATGATTAAAATCTAATTGGATTCTCATTATCAAATAACTTATCATTACCGTCACAGTCGAACAAAAAGTTATCCACGCTATTTAAAATATCTTTTGCAATTTCTGAATTTACTTCTTCACACATCTTGGCGAAATTTCTAACTCCTGTAAGTGTAAACTTTGAGAAAAATCGTCTATGCATTGGTCGGTCACAAGAGAGATAACCAGTTTAAGGAACCAGATAAAGTATTAGAATCCTGAAAACTCCTATACAGGCTACATCTTTTTATCTTATTTTAGGCCAGAAAAATAGTCTTTTGTCTTTTTTGCAGTCTTAGATTTAAGCTTGTATAAAATGTGATCATTTGTCGTGCTAGTTTTGGTCTAAATTAAGTATATTCTCCCTTGTAACTAGAAATAGTATTTTCCCGAGCTTTTATGGTACGACTTATTTAGCACCGACGTACCCACTGTTCTGGAGCAAGGATCGAATCTGAATGTTGAGCTAATTAGGGTATATATTATGCTTTTATTACATTGTCTTTGAATATCAACATGTAGAAACTACTGAATTTAAAGATATACAACAGAAAAAAGCACGACAAAAGAAAAAATACTTTAAATACTACATCAGCTGGTGGCACAGGCGCTTGTTTCATACAGTAAGCTTAGATTTCTACTATATAATAACACAAGGTATCCATCTTTCTCGAGACAAAAAATGTAGGTCACCAATTCAACCCCCTGTTTTATTTATTATCCGCAGATGGAGACAGAAACCCTACATGTAATGGCTAGCGGAATCCCCCTTCTTGGACCTCATGTATATTTCCTTACCTCACCCCCTCGCGAACTTTGACACTGGCCATAAAATTACACGCTTCGTCAACCGAAAGAAAAAGTACATCTCTAAACAGCTCAGCACTTCCGGCTTGGCAACTGCGATATAATACACAAGTTCTCATTGGCTACTGGTACATTTTGCACTGGTGTAGAGAGGTCCTTATCAAAATAATTTTGCTTAAATAATAACTATTCAATCATCTTAAACATTACCCAAACATTGACATCTTACAAAATATTTGTCAGAAACCTAGAACAATATAGATTTTCAAATTTGCGCCAAAATAAGATTTCGGTTTTCTCTTATGTCTTATACAATTGCATGGAAAACTCCCGAGAGTACAGTAGCCAATGAGAACTTGTGTATTATATCGCAGTTGCCAAGCCGGAAGTGCTGAGCTGTTTAGAGATGTACTTTTTCTTTCGGTTGACGAAGCGTGTAATTTTATGGCCAGTGTCAAAGTTCGCGAGGGGGTGAGGTAAGGAAATATACATGAGGTCCAAGAAGGGGGATTCCGCTAGCCATTACATGTAGGATTTCTGTCTCCATCTACGGATAATAAATAAAACAGGGGGTTGAATTGGTGACCTACATTTTTTGTCTCGAGAAAGATGGATACCTTGTGTTATTATATAGTAGAAATCTAAGCTTACTGTATGAAACAAGCGCCTGTGGCTGGTGGGTACTTATGGCACTTTATCCCTGTTATATCCCAGGTCTGGTACAATCACTAGATTTAGCTACGTAGCTTTATTTACCTACCTGAGGTAGCTTTATTTAGCTACCAAATCAATATTTATTTAAAAAAACATTTTTCTCATGTGCAGAAAATGTCATTTTGATGCAGTGATCATTTTCAACTTTGAACTCATCTGAAAACAATTCATGTTAAAATCACTCTCGAAGAATTGTCTTTTTCTGCGCAATTGCGATCAAAGTTCTGAAAGTTTTTGGGCTATGTATGACAATTAGAACAGTTACTCCTTGAATGAAATGACAATGTCTAGTTCTGGTTAACATGATAATAGGTCGGTAATTATTCAGCACAATGTGTAGTAATCATACTCAGTCATGCCTCACCGCACCCAATAGAGAGGACAGTTCACCAAACAATGGAATTACATGTTTTGCTCCAAATTGTCCAAACACAGCAATGTATGGACTATCTCTGCTTTGGATTGATTTTTAAAACCTCCCTAGTATAAAAATCAATAGTCATGTAATTGCGATTTTTTGTCTCTTTTTTGAAAAGTTTCATTGAAATAGCTAAATAAAGCTACCTGAGGTAGGTAAATAAAGCTAAGTAGGTAATTCTACCTACATAGCTAAATCTAGTGATTGTACTGGACCTGATATCCCACTGAAATATTGTAGTAAAGATTTCGTGGTAGTCAGCAATGTGCAAATGTCTATTAGCTAACATTAACATGATTAGTTGTATTCAGAGTCATTTCATTAAATGTCAATACAAAGTATTTTTTGAATGAAATCCATAATTGAAGACTTGAGAATCTGCAATATTCAATATCCTATAAAACACACAAAACTTTGTGTAATTATGCACAGTTAACTACACAGTAAGAACTTTCTGCATTTGAAATACTCTAGGAACACCAAAATGTACATTGTTTTGACTCAAGTTGATTATAATGAAATTACTCCTATGAATTATCGTAAAAAAATACAGCAACTCCATTTAAAATTAATGTACTATTTTTTCCCCTTGCAATGTTCATTTGCATTTTCAACTTTCATAGTATAAACAAATGGCTCTTACATAATTAAAATTATTATATTGAATATAACCATTAATACTGAGAGAAAATTATACAGTACTTATCTAACCATGAAGGAGACATATTGTTACTTGCTGCCTTTATGAATCGATCATAAAATTGTTACATTTTTTAAGTTTGATACATTTTAAGTCCATTTTATGTCTTACTTCATCAGAACATTTTTAAAGAATTCACTATTTTAATTTTTTTTTTTGATTTTTTTATTGATTTTTGAAATTTTGTATGCATTGGAACATCCAGTTTACTGAAAGGTAAGGGTTTTTTGTTATGTTTATCCAGATATTTCAAGTAGCTACCTCCAGCACAAGAATATGTTCTAGCCATTTTTCACCTATTTTTAAGAAGTGCTTACATTGATATAATTACTTTTTTATAGATCAGTTCAGGTGCACGGAGAAACCTGCAACAAACGATGCAGTGGCTGGACTGACCAGTGAAGTGAAGTAAATACTGAAAGATATGCCTGGGAAGGTCAAAGTTCGTGTGGTTGCAGGGCGGGGCTTGCCTGTGATGGACAGGTCTACTGACCTCACAGATGCTTATGTTGAGGTAATACCGTATCATTGAAATAAATCATTATTTGATTTTTCAGTAATATGCAATTAGCGTCATAAGAACAATTCCAAAGCCCCAAAACACTTTTACTATAATAAATTATTAATCTAATAATGTACAGTAATATTTCTCAAATTATTCATAATTTTTTTTATTTTTGTAAGAGAAAGATTACATGGCATCTTAATAGAGATATCAGTTTTCAAGAGAAGTTTTCTTTTTTAATCAAGGTACGGTTTGGACCTGATGTTTTTAAAACTGATATCTGTAAGAAGTCTCTCAATCCACAGTGGAACTCGGAATGGTTCAAGTTTGAGGTAAGTTGAAGATAACATTTCAGAGAATAATTTATGTAAAAGCCTAGTAGATGTATTCTGCACTTTACTTAAATGATTTTTTGAAATTTTCTACAGAATTTTTCTTCTAAAATTAGTTTTGTGAAGAAAAAAATTTCAAAATACAGTTTCTTAATTTTACAATACTTAGGGGGAAGATGAGAGTCTCCAAGATGAACCATTAGAACTGAGGTAAATATTTTATTCCTGCTAAACATTTGAGCTTCCTTTAGAGTAAGAGCAAATGGTCGAGAACAGTTATTTAAAATAATTGAAAAGAAGGAATAATTTAGTATCTGAAACAAAGGCAAAAAACAAACAATTTAAGAAGTATATTAAGAGCAGAAAAATGTTTGTAAAACTTGCGTAATATGATGATTCAGTTCTCAGTTTTGAATCTGTTTCAGGGTACTGGACCATGATACATACAGTGCTAACGATGCCATAGGAAAGATTTACATTGATCTCAATCCTCTACTGACCAAGGACATGCCCAAGGTCATCAGTGGATGGTTCCCTATCTACGACACTATGCATGGTATGCTCACACTAAGCTCAACTTATGTAAACTCTGAGCAAGAATATTAGCAAACAGTGTTCAAGTATTTGAGCTATGCAGATAAAATGCATCAGATTCAGAATAAGATAAGATCAAAGGTTAACTTGTTTTATAATTGTTAGGTAGTTTCAATTACTTTTGAACCTAATCATTTTAAACAAGCACATGTACATGTATGTAGAATATTAGGGGGCATTTCATTATGTCAAAGAGTTAAAATATCAATTTTAAATTGTATTGTTTATGAAATTTATATTAATACATATCTACTCATTCACAATGTACTTTATATATGCTCAAATATTTACATGATGGATTTCCCCCCAGATATTTAAATTTTTCAAATGAATATTTAATTCTTAGTCATTAGGTATCTTATCATTTAAAATCAACTATCCAGAGATAAGTTTTTTCTATCTGTATCATTTATATTTGTGTGTTAGAAATGAAAAACACGTACAATATGTAGCAAGTTTAATTGATTGACAGTGTTACGTCTCTGTTTTTAGGTATTAGAGGGGAGCTCAATCTCATTGTCAAGGTGGACCTGTTTTCAGATGTGAACAAGTTCCGTCAGTCATCGTGTGGCATCCAGTTCTTCAGCAGTGAGTATAATGATATACATATTAAAGAACAAGTATTTCTGTGAAAACTATATATAGAGTTTTGACCTAGTGAAAATTCCACAGAATTAGTTTTTGTGTCATTCAGGATTAGCATATAATGAAAATTTCTTGGATTGTCAAGTAGTATAGAATTAAAAATTTATAGCAAACAATGCAAATTTAAATCATATATATCTATTCTGATAGAATTATTCCATTGCTTAAACGAAAAATATTTGTATTGTGTCATATTCAGCAATTGGTTTGGGCACATTGATCAAACATGTGCAAATGGTTGTGAATGTACCCAACATAATATTTAAGCCACACAGTATTTTACATGTAATTATATGAATGTTGTTTCAGCTGCGGAGGTGCCTTCTGGGTATCGCATGCAGGTCATTAATGGCTTTGTGGAGGAATTAGTGGTCAATGATGACCCGGAGTATCAGTGGATTGACAAGATCAGAACACCGCGGGCATCAAATGAAGCAAGGCAACGACTCTTCTCCAAACTCTCAGGTATTTATAATTAGTGTTTTACTTATGAATATCATAATATGCTCGCTTATGCTTTGTGGCATACAAAAGATTAAGTGCAAAAATTGTCTGAGAGTACATCTTTTTTTGACATTTTGAATGTTGTATATATGAGTAACTAAAGACAATATTTTGTACATGTAGGTGAACTTCAGAGGAAAATTGGTGTAAAAGTATCAGAGTTAGGTGGAAATGCAGTGATTGGGTAATACTTAGATAATGTATTTTACTTTGTATAAAATAAGTCTGTTAAATGTAGCTACGAGTAGGCCAGATTCCACATAAAACAATATTTATTAAGCATTCAATGTAAATGCAGTGATTATTTAGTTTTACATACATGTCTAGAATAACAGTATCAGTTTTGTTCATATCTCTCCAATTTATTTCATTTTTCAATCAATTAAATCCACCGACCTTTCTTTTTCAAGCTATTGTCAGTGCTTTGATCTCGAGGGTGAGTCTGGTATTGTAGCTCGAGGCATTGGAACTGGAGTGACCTTGGTACGACCTTCACAACTGATGCCCCCTTCACCTCAAGGGGCCTCTCCTCAATTTAAAGAGTAAGTGACTTTTTAAATATCATTTTTTACTACCCCATATTTTTTTTTCATATCTTGATTCTTGATTTCTGCTGATTTTGTATTGATTGTGAAGTGTGTTTTACAATGCTCAACTGAAATAGGATATAATTAGATATTTCTCATTGTCCAAACTCTACTTTGCTCTTTTAGGGCAATCAGAAATTTAAGATGGTCACTGGTTTGTTTTGACTTGACAATTTTTGATACTGTTCATGATGAAATGAAAGAAGCTGTTAGAGTCAAAGTGAGCATTGACATTCGAACTAAACAGTTTTGAAGGGGCTACTCCAATAGGTCTATATTTCAATACCGGTACCTTTATTGGAATGACAATTTGTCATGGCAAAAAAAAAACCAAGATGAATTTCCTGCTGGCATGTTCAAATACTGGATAGTAGGTCTGTCCATCTCTTTATGTATACATCATTAATTGTATCCTCAATGAGCCATAATCACTTAATTGATTCAGAGGACTTTATATCATAGGTTATGATGAAGGTCAAGGTCAGTTTAAGGCCATCCCCAAGGACAAATGGCTATATATGAATTGTAATATACAGAAGACAAAGTGGTAATATTGTTTCACTAACACACATTGTTATTCACAAAAAAGTCTGTTTTTAATTATACTGTAAATGCTACAATTTATCAGACAGTTTATATAGATTTGATGTAACATATTTCTGAAGTAAGTACATACATGTTTACTTGTGTGGTGTTTATCACACAAGAGGATTTTCTTTGTTGTTGTGTATCATTTATAAGTAGTGGAGAATGGTTTATATTTTTTCATGTTTTAGTAACAATATGATTTGTAAAAATAACATCCATTTGCTAACACCATAATCACTAAAACATTTTTTTATCACATTAGAATACCGTTTTAACAATATCTTCATTGTGATAAATTTGATATCACTCAACCACAAACAGAGTTGGAAAATTCTCTATACATTTTTTTAAAAAATTGAAAAAGTCTCACTATACTATAGTACCTCCCTCCAAATTCACAGAAGATTTTGATGTTGTAAATTTTATCTGGTGATATATGTTTTCCTAATAATAGGAATATAGTGAAAATATGATTCCTTTCGTTTGAGGAATGAATTAGACAGAAATCAATTTCTACTTGGTGTGGTAATGAATTACTTTTTCGGAATTACAAGGGTTTCATTCGAATACCTGGTAATATCACGTGGTTCTTTAGAACCGGTCTCGTTAGCAAGGCTATATAAGAGGTGAATAGTGGTTTAAATACCAGTTTAGGACGACACGTAGAGCACGATAAAGTTTAAATTTTATCATGTTTTATTCAATCCAACATAAACTTGTATATACAAATTGATTTTCATATTTTGCACATTTTCTTTACACTGTACAAATAAAGCTGCTGTGTGTCGTTGCTATGTCCAAATGGTGTGTTTGTTGTTTATTGTACTTTCATTTGAAAGTAATGAATGGATTTAGAGTAGAACCATTAAATGTTGTCATGAGTATTATTTTTATTTTATTTTGTTTCCAATTCCACTAAAATGATAATGTAAAACACACATTGAATGTCACATCGTACCATTTGTTAGTGCATGTATATAGTAGTTTTGATTTATTCAGTAGAATGATACACTTAGTCAAAATGTTGTTGTTTTTCATTGTCACTAAAATCGTCATGCATGTGCTTTGTACTTTATAATTAGCATGATATAAGACAACAATATATACTAAAGGTTAAGAATCACAAAGTGCTTCTGATGCAGAATTGAAGTCATGCATTAGAAAAGATTGCAATTTATTCAGTAAGATTTTTTTTTATGAATTTTATTTCAAGCAATGCACCAAGTGGTATGTTTTTGTTTTAAGAAATATATTCAAATCATCAAGCATTTCTTTCACATGTTTTTTAACATTTCAAGTCAACCACTTCTTGCACTAAACAAGTTCAAATCACCAAAAAGATTTTCATGAAACAAGTATTTTAACAATTAGTATGTTAGTATGACAGTCAGGTAGAGGGCATTTTCTGATACACATTTTGCTCACTAAAATCCTTTACTAAATTAATTATGTCTCTGAAACTCTAATATATCCAAATTACTTGTGAGAGCTTCAATTACAACTGCTGCATGGATGAACAAAATGATTTATTAAAAGGAATAACAATCTACCTCAATGAAATTGTTTGCTTTGAAAGTTAACTCTTGCTTTCTAATAAAAAAAAATAGCTTTCTTGATTTTTATGTTGCATGTATTTTGAATGTTGAGCATGGTGACCAAGTTCCTACACTAAGTGTTTTTTCCTTTCTGTTTCTCTTTCAGTTTGAGGCATGCTGTGAACTCTCTTCACTACTTCAATCATCACCACACCCCTCCCACCCATGGCCCCTCCCATCTCTCTCGCTCTCATCATCACTTAACAATGACCCCGCCCCACACACCCGTCAAGAAAACAGCCTCCATCTCCCCTCCTCCCTCTGCTCCACCCCTAGTTCAAAGCAGTCAATCAGCATTCAGTTTTCCTTTCAGTTCCCCCCTCATTGAGGATTCTGCCATACCCTCCTCCCCACCCAACATAATTAGGTGTGCCACATCACCTGTCAAGGTAAACTCCCCTCAGACTGTGGTGAGACGATCCTCCGAATCAGACGCTAGTAGCACCACACCTCCTAAAGGTATGTCCAGGTGTTATAGATTTAAATTCTGGATTTTAAATACGTAGTTGAACAAATAAATAACAGGTGATTGTTTTGCAGGAAGCAGTCTGACAGAGAGCAGTGGAAGTGGTAGTGTTGTAGGAAGTGGTAGTAAAACTGCTACTAAGCTGTCAGCTCAGCAACCCAGTATAGAGCTCATGGTAAGTCAAGCTGTCAGCTCAGCAACCCAGCATAGAGCTCATGGTAAGTCAATCTGTCAGCTCAGCAAACCAGCATAGAGCTCATGGTAAGTCAAGCTGTCAGCTCAGCAACGTAGTATAGAGCTCATGGTAAGTCAAACTGTCAGCTCAGCAATCTAGTATAGAGATCATGGTAAGCCAAGCTGTCAACTCAGAATCCCAGTGTAGAACCCATGGTAAGTCAAGCTGATAGACAGCAACCCAGTATAGATCTCATGGTAAGTCTAGCTTTCAGATCAGCAATCCAGCATAGAGCTCAGTCAAGCTGTCAGGACAGCTATCCAGCATAGAGCCCATGGTTAGATAATGAAGCTTTCAGTCCATGGATAATAAATATACTTGTAAGTCACTAATCACAGTAACCAAGTATAAAGCATATGGTTACTCAAAATTTCTGCTACCACCCATCATTATTAGAACATGTAAGTATATGCACATATTAATGAAAATTTATTTGAAAATGGCTCAACTGATTCCATATACATTATGTACATTAACTTTCAGGAGTATCCTTTCTTCACCATGACCTCGTTTCCTGTGGGGTTTATTGTCCACCTTGGAGGTGTGGTGTCAGCCAAGTCAGTCAAACTCCTGGACAAGATTCACAACCCAGGTTAGTTTAACCACTTCTGCTGTACATGTAGGGTAATTCAGTAATATGAAACTTTGCATTAATTCAAAGCACAGTAAAAATTGAATTTGATATTTCATCACTCTAAAATCACTTTGGGAGGGGGATGTTTTCATTGTATATAAGTGTTATTAAATCTTGTACTCCATGAAATTTAAATTTTTAATCACAGATTTTGTAGTCTTAATAACCTCAAAATCCAGACTTAATTTTTTCCCTTAAAAAAAGCAATATTTTGTTACATCGTGGCTGATATTGAGGTAAAGGATTGGGAAGATTTTTAAAATGTTGTTACCATGGTTATTGTAGAGGAACCAGAGACGAGAGATGCCTGGTGGACTGAGATTAGGACTGAGATACGAACTCACTGTAAAGCCATGGGGTGTCACGCTGTGTTAGGATATACAGAAAAGACCACCATCTGGTAAGACATTCAGACAGTAATACTATGGGGTGCCATGTGCTTTGGTACACAGAAAAACCAACATAGACTCCATATTCCAAGATTTAATGAGATGTTAGAATAATTGTGATTAGTTCCTGCTGTAGAAATACAAATTTTAAGTAAAAATGTTCCTAATTTATATAAATGTACCTCTTCTTCTATAGTGATGAAATCATTGTGTTGTGTGCCACTGGTACTGCTGCCCGAGTGAACGTCACCTATGATCCCACATCATCGACCCGTGTACCTCCCCCCACCCCCGCTGTCATTCCTGATAAGCCCTCTACTGAAAAAGAGCGAGACAAGAAGTTGTATGTGGATGTAAACCTCGCTAATTCTGCTGCCCAGAGCTCCCTCCAAGCTCTCTATGACCATGGGTCTGTAGTTATACTGTTTCACGAATGAGAATCTTCATTTGCTTAATGAAATAATTTTGACTTTTGAAACCTCGACACTGTCAGTTATGTCTTGCACAAATAGTTCATTTTCACCATATCATAAGATTGTCCATATTGCTCTTTCAATAAGTATGTCTTGATAACAAAATATACAATTAATTACCTTTAAAACAACATGAACATAACATATTATTATACTGTAAATCACTTTTTCTTCGCGAGAACTTTATTTTCGCGTAATTACGCGAGTCTGTCTGCTCGCGAAAGTTTTATTCTCGCGTATATTTGTATTATCAATATTTATATAAAACAAAAACCACAACTCGCGAAAATATTGTCTCGCTCATAAATACCACATAGATAAGTCGCGAAAATATAGTGATCTACAGTATTTCTAAAGATTATCTTTTATACACGACTTATGTTGGTACTGGGTGTTATAAGGGATTTTGTTTTACAGATCAGATGATGGGTCACCCCACTATAACTGCCTGCTGTGTCATGTACCATACAAACCCAGCTCTGCTCCCTTCCCTGTCAATCTGTCTGTCTGTGGTATATGCAGGTACTAGGTTTTATTGAAACTTAGAGAAACAGTTGTATTCTCCGATTTCTATTTCAAAGAGTTGCGTTCAGATGATAATAAGACATAATTTTAGTACACTAGATTTTTCATCTTTATTAAAGTGTTAAATATTTGATAATTTCTTATTTCAAAAATTCTGTATACACTTGTAAATGTATAATATCATGTATTTTGATACAATGTAGGAAACGTAAAGTTCCGGACGTACTGTTCACCACTATAGATCCACCTACAGAGATACAGACCCACGGTAAAGGTGCCTTTATACAGGCCAGGTGGGTAGGAATATCAATCACTTTTTGATAAATCAACAGTCAAAGTTTTAATACTAAAATAGAAGACTTAAAAATGTTTTGAGTTTGGCCATTTCTAGTCAGTCAGTCGAGAAAAGACAACCAAACATTTTTTTTTAAAGATGGTCTTACAATTCTTACATCTATACATGCAAATTGTAACATGTGGGATATAAGAATTTTAATCAATTTTATATCTAGGTCTGAATGTACAGGTATTTCTATTGTAGGGTTTGTCGACCAAAAGCTAAAAGTAAAGGAGGAGAGTCCAACGCCAGAGAGATCAGTGATGTATGGAAATAATACTGTAAATCACTTTTTATTCGCGAGAACTTTATTTTCGCGTAATTAGCAAGAAATTGAGCTGGCGAAAAATTCATTCTCGCATATAATAGTACTCCTTGAGATTATATAGAGGAATAACAACAATTCGTGAAAATAATGTGTCGCTAATAAAGAGTCAACGGCTATCTCGCGAAAATAAGGTGTCGCGAAAATATAGTGATCTACAGTACTTGTATCATTTTAATAGTTTCTTATTAACAAAATAATTTGCAACTTAATTGTTATAGAGATGAGCAAATACTGTAATCAACTTTAATTCATGACAACTTTGTTTTGCGATTTATCGGGGGTAAACTAGTTCGCGGCGATTAATTTTCGCAATCAAGCCTTTTTAGCTCACCTGAGCCGAAGGCTCAAGTGAGCTTTTCTGATCAAAATTTGTCCGTTGTCTGTCGTCGTTGTCGTTGTCGTCGTTGTCATCGTTGTCGTAAACTTTTCACATTTTCATCTTCTTCTCAAGAACCACTGGGACAATTTCAACCAAACTTGGCACAAAGTATCCTTGGGTGAAGGGGAATCAAGTTTGTTCAAATGAAGGGCCACGCCTCCTTCCAAGGGGAGATAATTATGAATTTGTGAAAAATTTATGACATTTTTAAAAAATCTTCTTCTCCAGAACCGCTGGGCCAGGAAAGATGAAACTCAAGTGGAAGCATCCTCAGGTAGTGTAGATTCAAGTTTGTTCAAATCATGACCCTGGGTCTAGGGTAGGGCCAAAATGGCCGACCCAAGTTTTACATAGGAATATATAGGAAAGATCTATAAAAATCTTCTTCTCCAGTACCACTGGGCCAGGAAAGATGAAACTCATGTGGAATCATCCTCAGGTAGTGTGAATTCAAGTTTGTTTAAATCATGACCCCCGGGGCAAGGGTGGGGCCAAAATGGCCGACCCAAGTTTTACATATAGGAATATATAGGAAAAATCTTTAAAAATCTTTTTCTCCAGAACCACTGGGCCAGGAAAGATGAAACTCATGTGGAATCATCCTCAGGTAGAGTAGATTCAAGTTTGTTCAAATCATGACCCCCGGGTCTAGGGTGGGGCCAAAATGGCCGACCCAAGTTTTACATAGGGACATATAGGGAAACCTTTTAAAATCTTCTTTTCAAGTACTTCAAAGCTATGATTTGTGATATTTATATGGAATCATCCTCAGGTAGTGTAGATTCTAGTTTGTTCAAATGATGAACGCCTGGAGGGGGGGGGGGTGTGGAGTAAATTCAAGCCTGATGTGCTCAGGTGAGCGCTGTGGCCCCTGGGCCTCTTGTTGGATTTGTAGTCAATGGACACAAAGACTTACAGGACCAGTTCGCTATCTCGCAAACTTTGCGAAAATTTCTTGCACGCGAAGAAAAGTTGGTTTACAGTATATATATATATATATTATAAAATACTTTAGAATGTACATGGTATGGAATTTCTAAAAATTTTAAAGTGTTATGCACTAAAAATATATTAAGAATGTGTTATTCTGCTTTCAAGAGACAAAATATACAAGCAATCTTTTCTCTCATTTCATATTTTACTTCAAACTAATACTGGGTATATTTGTTTTAGTGTCTTCCTTTCTTGGAATATGAACTTCACAGTCAGCTGATGAATAAACTTAAGGTATCACAGTTAAAACAAATTACTTCGCATTTGTCCATGAATCCATATTGATTAGTCCAGAACACAAGTTTTTTTAGCTCTTCTGAGCCAAAGGCTCAAAGAGCTAATGCTATGGCCATTTGTGCGGTGTGCATCGTGCGGTGTGCGGTGTGTGTTAACTTTTTAGGATATGGGCCATAACTCAAGAACCCCTTGGCCAATCATTGTCAAATTTGTCACAGGGTATCCTTGGCCCAAGGGCTACCATTTATATTAAAACTAGGGGTAGGACCCTAAAACAAGGGGAGATAATCAGGAAAATGAAACCAAAAGTACTGGTTGCTAAAAAATCGTCTTCTCCAGAACCACCAGGCAGATTTTCACCAAACTTACATACAAGGGTCAGGATATGTTGAAGATTAAAAATTGTTCAAGGCATGACCCTGGGGCAAAGGGCGTGGTCTCAAGGTCACTTCAAAGTTTACAAAAATTTACACTTAATAAAAACGTTGATATTTTGCTTACTATAAAGACTAGGATCATCAAATCTTGTAAGTTGATGCATCTCAGGACTTCACATCATGTTAATACAAAAGTAGGTCACAGTGACCTACTTTTTAAATTTTACGGGCTTTTGTTTTCAAATTGATTTTGCGGCATATTTTGGACACTTTAAGACCTATGATCATAAAACTTTGTCAGTTGGTGCATCTTGGGTCGACAAACAACATCAACTTAAAAGTAGGTCATCGTGACCTACTTTTTTAATTTTATGGCTAATCTTTTCTAAAACAATTAGTCCCATTATTTCAGACACCGAGAGATTTAGAATCACCAAATTTTATTAGTTGATGCATCTTGGGGCCTTAAGACATATTTATTAAAAAATAGGTCACTGTGACCTACTTTTTGAACTTTGCAGGCATTTGTTTTCAAATTGTTTAAAAGGCATATTTTGAATACTATAAGACCTATGATCATCAAATTTTGTCAGTTGATGCATCTTTGGTCTTTAGAAAATGTCGACCAAAAAGTAGGTCACTGTGACCTACTTTTGACATTTTATGGCTAGATTTAAGTATCTCGGGTACTTATTGGCTTAGAATCATCAAACTTTGTCAGTTGATGCATCTTAGGTTTTCGAGATCGACGATCAAAAAGTAGGTCACGGTGACCTATTTTTTACATTTTATGGCTAGATTTATGTATCTCAGGTACTTATTGGCTGAGAATCATCAAACTTTGTTAGTTGATGCATCTTAGGTTTTCGTAGATCGACGATCAAAAAGTAGGTCACAGTGACCTACTTTCGGATATCTCAGGTACTGATTGGCTTAGAATCATCAAACTTTTTCAGTTGATACATCTTTGGTTTTCGGAGATAGACAATCAAAAAGTAGGTCACGGTGACCTACTTTCGGATATCTCAGGTACTGATTGGCTTAGAATCATCAAACTTTTTCAGTAGATGCATCTTGGGTTTTCAGAGAATGTCGACCAAAAAGTAGGTCACAGTGACCTACTTTTGACATTTTATGGCTATATTTATGTATCCCGGGTACTAATTGGTTTAGAATCATCAAACTTTGTTATTAGAAGCATCTTAGGTTCTTTGAGAATGATCATTGGAAAATAGGTCACGGTGACCTACTTGTGACATTTATGGCTATATTTAAGTTTTCTAGGGTACTTATTGGCTTAGAATTGTCAGACTTTGTCAGTTGATGCACCTTGGGTTTTTCGGAGAATGTTGACCAATAAGTAGGTCACAGTGACCCACTTTTGAATATCTCAAGTACTTACTGGCTTAGAATCATCAATCTTTGTCAATTAATGCATCTTGTGTTCTCAGAAAATTTCAATCAAAAAGTAGGTTACCATGACCTACTTATAGTATTTTATAGTTACATTTAAATATCTTCAGCCCTAACTTTCTAAGAAGCATCAAACTTTGTCAGTTGATGCATCTTGGGTCTTCGGATAGATTGTATAATTTATCAGAAGAGCGATTCAAGGCCCTTGGGCTTCTTGTTAAGTGTTTAATAAAGAGACTTTAGTTGAATTCTGCAACCTCTTTATATGGAGAAAAATTATTAAATCTTCTTTTTAGTTTGATTGTACGTACACATCATGATTTTTAAAGCTATGGGCTTTTTTTAACAGCTACATGTATGTGCTATGAATGGTCTCTGTGGTTTAATAATTTTTTTTTTTTACAGCTGTGTGGTATGAATGGTCTGTATGGCCTTAAGATCCAGATCACAGTGGGCGAATCTTTACTAGTCGGAGTGGCAGTAAGTCCAACAGAGTGTGGTGGTGGTGCAAATTACAAAGAACCTTAATTCATTATCTTATTTTTGTATCTACTTTTTCAAATAATTTTTTTGATGACATGTATTTAATATATAAATTTTCAAGTTAAGTTAACAAGTTTGAGAAAAGCTTTTGTCAATGAAATATATGCCGTCAAAGAAATGTTTGCAAGTTTCTTAAAGAATTATTGAATTTTAATAAAATTGAAGAGTGGATATTACATTATAAAGTCAATGTGCAATAATATGAATAATATGAAGTTACTAGTTTATTTTATAGCTTTGTCTTCAAAATAATTGATATTTCTTTATTATTTTAGACTGCTACTGCTGTTTTCTTGGCAGCCCTTCCTATGCCCTCAGTTCCCAGGGTGTCGGGTCAGGTAAACTCTCCAATTACATTTCAACTCATCACTAGAAAATCCTCATTTCCTAACTATTCATGAGAATGAAGTTACTTCCGTGGTTGTAATGTTTGAACAAAAATTGTGTGCTTGAATAATTTTATAATATGCCATAATTTCAATTGAAATCAAATGTAGACCTTCATACTTTATATCTCTTTTAATGCATAGATATGTTTACAAGAGACAATATTTGTATTATACTATCTCTTGGGAATTAATAACTGTGAAATTGTTATATTTTGTGTGTTTCAGGCCACATCAGAGGAAGAGAACAGTCGTTTACAGGAAATACAGAAGAGGATTTCTGAGAGAGTACTGAGGAATCGAGAGAAACACGAACTGCTGCACATTGTGAGTCAACTGTCTCTGTATTCTCTTATTTTAAACAAAGACTGTAATTACTGAAATCTGGCATTTTTCTTTTGTCAAAAATTATAATATAGAGAAAATTCCAAAATGAATTTGTGTATAATATCTGACAAAGTATTTAGGCTATTCCCTAATGAAGTGCATTTTGTGTACTATTGAATTTTTCATAGCTGAACTTTAACAGATTATTTTTAAAGAAATATTTGCACTGTTAATTTCAAGAGTTAATTTTTTTCTCAGTGGTTATTTCTTAGGGACTGTGTACATGTAGTTTAACAGAATGATATTACTTGCTTTGATGTCATCTTTTTCTTTTTGATTATCTTTTAAGTTTTATAACTGTGTTTGTAGGATACAGGACAAATCAGTCCCCGTAGTGTGGTCACTGACGACAGTGACGAAGAAGCGTCAGAGCTGGATTTATCCTCTGGAAACAAAGACACTTTTGTCATCGAGGTTTTTATTTCTTATTTAACTTAACCAGTACATTAAATGGTTCAAGATCATATCACCCCGGTAAACACTTGAAATAAACATAGAACTTTTGTACCACTTGATAAAGCAGGAAAAAAAAAATAAACAGATGATTGAAATTATACTGAATATATGAACATTTATGACAGGTTGATGATGCAAATGATGAGAATATAATATCACTGCTGAAACAGTCTCAGCTTCCAGAGGGATTTACAATGCTGAACACCCACAAAATTCCAGGATCCACCTCACTGGCTTCCAATCTCCAGGTAAAAAGTTTTAAACAGATTTCTTTTGCAACTTAAGTACAGATGAACTTTTGTATTTATAACTCTTATATCTCAAAAACCATGGATATGTCCTAGTAATTTGGAAATCCAAACCAATTATACATGAAGTATTTTACCTTTGATATCTCAAATACTCAATATATAATTATTCATTTGTCTCATTGCATTTTAGGTAACAAGATTTGACTGTATACACATAAAATAAATTAATTAAACCTTGTCTCTGCATTATAAAAGTTAAGTTCCAGTTCATATCATGAATTAAATGTATACATGGTGGACACTAATCAAATGAATTGTATACCTTTCACAATTTGATAAAAGTTGTAACTGTCAAAAATGTATTTATATTTAATATTATTCTTTGTCATTGACCTGATCTGATATTTTATTTTTTATTTCAGATGTTCACTCAGATTTGGAGACAAGAGTTTGTGTCTACTTCTAAAAGCAGTTTTATTGATATCTTTGAAAATCTAGTCAAGGTTAGTCAAAATTGTAGCAATTTTAGTTCCCTGACTGACTAACAGCTGTTATCCACATTATACAATTATGGACTGTTTAGAAGGGAGACATCGCCAATTATCAGGTCTGAGTAGGGCTGTCACCAGCGCCCTTGGGTGACAGCCCTACTCAGACCTGATAATTGGTGCTGTCTCCCTTCTAAACAGTCCATAATAGGTTTATTATCCTGAAGAGAATACAATTATCAATTACATAGAGTAGAAAATAGTAATCAAACCTCTTATTTTCTTCTACTCTGCTCCGATTCCATACTTTCAAAATATGTCAACAGACAACTTTGACGCCATCGTTAGAATTTATTGTTTACCAATCCCGCATAATTAGCCATTGTACTTTTAAACAGGAGTTATCTCGCTTAAACCAATGTAGTTTTATTCAAAGGGTAACAACACAGTTGTAACCCTGCATGCTCGCTTACGCTATTTCATTGTCATCTGAAGGGAGATAACAGTTGTCACCCTGCACGTGAGGGAGACATCACGAGTTGTCTCCTTGCACGTGACCTGCTCTAAACCAATCAGATTGACTGTATAATTCGAAGGATAATAATCCAAGTTGTCAATGTTTTGTCCTTCGTCTTTTGTAAAAATATCATTATTTTGCTTTGTAATGTTTACTTACATGTACATCTTTTATTCAAGACAATTATATATCAGTTAACTCTTAAATCATCAGTGAGATTAGATGAAAATACATGTGCATTATGTTAAGATGATGTTATTTTAAATAGATGATTGTTGTGGTTTTCAGAAAATCTGTTACAAGTTACGTCGGATGTCTCCTTGCTGTTTGTGTGGTATAGACTTTGGTGTGGATCTTCCAGAGGACAGAGAAATACAGGTAAGTACAGGTAGGACAGGTGACAGATATCCCCCTGCTGTCTGTGTGGTATAGACTTTGGTGTTGATCTCCCACAGAGACATACAGGTAAGTACAGGTAGGACAGGTGACAGATGTCTCCCTGTTGTCTGTGTGGTATAGACTTTGGTGTTGATCTCCCACATAGAAATACAGGTAAGTACAGGTAAGACAGGTGACAGATGTCTCCCTTATGTCTGTGTGGTATAGACTTTGGTGTTGATCTCCCGCAGAGAAATACAGGTAAGTACAGGTAAGACAGGTGACAGATGTCTCCCTGCTGTCTGTGTGGTATAGACTTTGGTGTAGATCTCCCGCAGAGAAATACAAGTACAGGTAAGACAGGTGACAGATGTCTC
>PRKT01000202.1:731802-742585 GCA_003671525.1 Saccostrea glomerata
TCAGGTAGTGTAGATTCTAGTTTGTTCAAATGATGAATGCCGGGGGGGGGGGGGGGGGAGTAAATTCAAGCCTGATGTGCTCAGGTGAGCACTGTGGCCCCTGGGCCTCTTGTTTTCTTTCCGATGTCAAATTTGAGTCGGGATCGAGATTTCAAATTTACGAATTTGCACTACCGGTTTTACAATGAAACGGCGGGTAAATAAAGCTAGATCTGAGAAGATAGAAGATAGCTTGGTTAATTAGTGTAAAATTCATCGATAAGAGTGCCATTCAAAACGTTTCACCCCTTCAAAGGACAAATAAAATGCTGACGACTTTGTTGCACAATGACATGCTGGTGAGATAATTATGTAATCCGTTTCAAAAGTAACTATTAATTATTTTCCTCCCCCAGGTTTTAAACTGCCTGTGGTAGCTATTGCATATTGCCAGGGACATTGTTTAGGTCTCTGTTATAGCTTACAGTCTAAGCATCATTCTTCAGAAAAGGGTTGCTAATGCATCAGATGTAATGAATAAAACTATGGGAGAAGTGAAGTCCATTTGAGGAAGAAATAAACAATAACCTGAAGAAATGAAAAAAGAATTCAACTATTAAAAGGCAAGAATATACAAATATATACAGGCATGTAGTATTATTTGTATCAGCCAGAAAAATTATTTTACACTTAATTGAAAAAATGTTGACCCTACTCCCCAATACTCCCTGTCTGTTTTATGATAGGAATTATAATTTTAGGCATCAAGTAAATTTTAGAACAATGTCTACACATTCACCTAACACATATTAAAAAAATGAAGATATATTGAAAGACTTTTAAAGAATTGATTTTTTAAAATATATTTTGATCAACATCACAAAATTTATATAACTCAGGCCCAAACTGGCAGATGATGGAATAAGCAATTAAATGTTCTACTTTCCTATTTGTAAGCATTATGTGTCCAGTGGTAAGGAGCCTATTAATAGGATAGCATAAAAAAAGAATGTACAAATGTTAATAATTGATTTATCAAAAAAAAAAAATTTATTTCCTTTTCCTTCGGGACTTTTTTATTCTCATGTTCATAACTAAACCTAAACATAACAAGAATAGATATGGGTTACCCCATATCCAAAGATATTCGACTGTTAGATTTAATATGTTTAACAGTGTTTATAATGACGTTAATAAAAAAAACTGCACTGTCTAATTATGGAACTGTTGTAAATTTCGTGAGTCCATAGCATTACGGTCACCCAGTCTCCCAACAAACAGTACACATAGGCCTACATGTACCTGTGTCCGCAAGACCAACATTAGCCTTGGTCTACACACGTGCGATGGAGCTGTCAAACGCATCCAGCGAGCTCGGAGAAACACGTTTTGTTTTGCCGAGAAGTTACGATGGCAGACAAAACTTTTCTTTTCTTAATTAGATCATATAAATACGAATTCTGATTAATAAAAATTATACAATCCCTGTTGAACTATATATAGTTTGTTCTAACATTTGCATCTGCAACAACTTGTGTTTAAAATGGCCGGGTTGGGAAAATCAGGACCGGGTCGGAAAATTCTAAACTGAAAACATGGAAAACCTTTTTTTTTTTAAATAACTGAAATATACTAATGTATTTGTCGCAGAAATTACTTACATTATTCAAGTTCTATATAAAATGGTATGCTGAACTTCAACACGAACCCGAATCTCCAACCCAGTTCTCGTTTTGCCACACATACCCTACAGTTTACAAAGTGTACACACGAGCAGGCCAGGGATTGAAAATTCCGTCATTTAATAATACACACACACAGAATGATTAATTTTTTCTTCAAGAACAAATTGTATGATAATTAACGGACTATAAACATGTACTTAATACAATTGTTGATATAGTATTATCAATTCATCGGTGAAAAGATATGAATCGAAGAATGACCTAATTATTCTCTGTTATCAAACATGTAAAAAAAAAAAAGGCTGAGGAGGGAGCGAGCGTAGGAATATTGATATTTTTTATTTGCATTTCGGGGGGAAAGTGACTTTCTAATGATATTTTGACGTTATTTTTGATTTCTTTAACGTATGACATACACAACTTTACTCTTATCATGAACAATAATGTTGTATCTACTTATCATGATGGAACTATTTTGGTCGGACCAATTTGTGTGAGCTGCCGCTGAATACAGTAATATATCTTGCATATATAGTATGCATTGATCGAATATATTAAAAAAAAAAATGCTGGTCTTATAATGAAGAAAGGGGCCTCTTTCAAAATAGATAATTTCAGGGCTGCTGGGTCAGGGGTACAGTCCCTGAAACGTTCTACTTTCCCATTTTTCCGTTCGCTCACCATTCCTTCACCGTTCGTTCAGTGTGCGTTCACCGTTCGCTCTTCGTTCACAGTATTGCGTTCACCGTTCACCGTGCGCTCGCGTTCACCATTCACAAAACGTTCACCGTTCGCTCTTCGTTCCGTTTACTTTGCGTTCACCTTGCGTTCACCGTTCACTTATCGTTCAGTCTTCATTGTCATTCGGAACTCCGAAGTGAAAGGACTTATCTTTTTGATGGTAAGGATTTACATGTTTTTTAATTAAATAACTTAAGATATCGTGTTAGAAGAATAATTATTTCATTGCAAAATTTATCTATATATTTATATTTCTATTATTATAACCCTGCTGTTACTTATTTCATGAATATTCCCTGGAAAATAATTAATACATTAAGTACCTACATGTATGTAGAACGATGCTAAAATATTAACTTTAAAAAAGGGCAATGTACAAATCTTTCACGCACGGCATCAATTTGATGTAATTTTAAAGAGGTCAAACTATTAATGGATGTATAATAATTAATCCAAGTCTTTTACAGAACAAGAATACATAAAAAAATTATTTCTACAGTAACACGTATTTAAACGACATGTAGGTTTGAGAATTATGAACAGTACTGCAAATATTCAGTTAATTAAATATCTTTGGAGATAATTAAATTCATGGTGTGGTTTTAAATTTTAGAAACTGTTTAAAATAGTCTATTATTAGAGAAAAAAAGAAAATTCCTTCCTTCACCGTACCTAAATATATGTTTAAAAATATGTTTTTTGCCATTCAGTATAATTAAGACCCCCCCCCCCCCCCCCCCCCCCCCCCCCCCCCCCCCCGGTGCCCTTTCTCCCGAAATAAAATTCTTATTTAGTTTTTAAAGTATATTTTAATTAATATTTAATTTTTATTGTAAAACAAGAAAATCAGTCTTAAAACCAACATCAAACAGTCATTAAACAGTAGTATTTTAGTATAAACTTGTGCCGACAGTAGTATTTTAAATTGGCAGGGAATATATTTCACATTCAGTTTAAAACTTAATCCTTCCAACTATATATTCGAATTATTTTTTTTTTCTGCAGGATTGCAAAAATCAGATCTAGAAATGATAGGGAAAAATATTAAAATTTCTTGGAATACTAAGTGACTCTTTGCCTTCGGCATGTACGGTGAAACGCGATTTCCACATCACTGTGTCGAATTATTTTGATTGACAGCACAAGCACGCTACTACAAATGTAGCACGGACTTCCTGTGAACTTGATGACGCCAACCTCCAAACCTAAAGAAACTCCTAACAAGAGCCAGATTCTCATCGGATGAGGAGAAACGCACTGTAGCCAAATGCATGGATCCCCTGTGTGGAACCTGCCCTTATTTAAAAACCGGAGAAAATTTTACATTTTAATGTGGTAAAACGTTTACCGTCAATGCGAATATGTCATGCCAAACTAGAAATTTAATATACTGTATGACTTGTACTTCATGCGGGGAAGACTATATTGGACAGACCGGTAACAAACTAGCTGACCGTGTAAGAGTCCATAAACAACAAATACGAGACCCCTCCGTCAGGAATACACCTTGCAGTGAACATTTTGATTCATGTGCGAATGGAAACTTTTTGATATTTCCGTTTTATAAAAACACAGAAGATAATGAACAATTACGGAGGGCCAAGGAAGATTATTTTGTTAAATTATTTCAGCCTAAATTAAATGTAAATTGAACATTTTAGCTCTAAAGAAATGTTCCATTTTATTACAATGTACATGTGTTTAACTCTATACATTTGGCGCTTTTTTGACATGTACCTGTGCCAATGTATAACGCTGCCTTTGTGACGTCATAATAACGATGTCATAACAACGAAGTTGTATTGTTTTTATTATCATTGTTACACTCTGAAGAGCCGTAACGGCGAAAGCGCTTAGTGTAAAAAATTAAATGTAAACTTGTTTGTTTATCTTGGATTTAATTTTGATTTATATATATATATATATATATATATATATATATATATATATATATATATATATATATATATATATCAGAATCGAGGGGGTTATCTCTCTCTCTCTTACTCTCTCTCTCTCTCTCATTCTCTCTCTTTCTCTCGTACATTTCTCTGTTCAATAAAAATTATGACAACACATTACTTATTTAGTTTTAAAAGTTTAATCTACGCATGTATTACAAATAATTTGAATGCCTTTTCCAACATCTTGACCGAGTATAATCACGGCTGGGAAATGTCTACAGATACATGAAGAAGTTAGCTAAAATAATCGTCATAAAAGAATAAAAGGGCACAAAAATTTAGAATATATGTATTTTGCAGTAGAATTTAAATAAAACGAGAATTTTTATGCAGTACGATAACAGTTAATGTCAACAGATAATTGTGAATTTTAAAAAAATCCGTTATTTTACTCAGAATCGCTCTGGCACGGAAATATATGTACGGTTGTTTCAACCCCGTACAATGTAATTAATTCATTCTATAAGTAGTAGTTTTATCTTCAGAAGTCCACATTATTTTATTAGTGAAAAAAATAAGCATAATTATTTACTATATAAGTAGATTAATTTATTTTTTAACTACACGCGGTAACAAATACACGTTTGACGGCGATTAAAATCATGTTATTAAAATATCGATTTAAACATAGCCATGTGCAGAAAAAATGTTTTTATTAATTAATTAATTAATTAATTAATTAATTTTAATTAATTTATTTATTTATTTATTTATTTATTGTTTATCTCAGTAGTAGATTCATCTTCTAAAGTCCACATTATTTTATTAGTTAAAAGAATAATCATATTTATTTGCTACATAAGATTAATTTATTTTTCAACTACACGCGGTAACAAAAACATGTTTTGACGGCGATTAAAATTATGCTATTAAGATATCGATTTAAACATACGTATGTGCAGAATTTTATTTTTATTATTTATTTATCTATTTATTTATTTCTCTTTTGTTTATCTATTGTTTATTTATATTTATATATGACATTTGAATTATAGAATAAAAGAATAATTTCAATGCAAGGAAAAGACCAAAGGCATTCCGAATAAATCGTTCATCTTGCCTTCACCGTTTGTTCACCGTTCACTTTGCGCTCGCGTTCGCGCTCCGTTCACGTTCCGTTCGCGTTCTGCGTTCACTCACTGTTCACCGTTCACACATCATTCACCAAGTTGCGTTCACTGTTCGCACATCGTTCACTCTCCGTTCGCTCTGCGTTCGTTCACCGTTCGTTCAGAGTTCGTTCACCGTTCAGGTGGGAAAGTAGAACATTTCAGGGACTGTACCTAGGGGGTACTTTGACTAAAAATAAATTAATGCTTTGAAATCTGCCCTTTGATAAGCAATGGTGCCTCTTTCAAAATTTGTGAATTTCATGGCTTTTGGATTAAAACACGAACCAAATACAATCGCTGGAAAGTTGTTACATGATACTCAGGTGACCTATAAGGCCCGTGGGCCTCTTGTTAATGAATGAATCTTATAAACTTCAAAATCAAATGACATTAACTGTTTATTTTCTTTTCAGATAACACTGACTGGTGTGTGCTGTTCTTTAGAGAATGTTTCAGATTCTGCATTTGAACTTCAAACCTACAGCAAAGAAAATCTACTCAAAGCAGGTATGTGTTTAAATACAACTTTTATTTTGCAAGTGGAAGGAGATTTAAAGTAACAAACTATGAATCAGACGTCAAAGTATCATATAACTTTCTTCTGTCTACAAGGTTTATATTCCCATCTAATGCCTTTCCCTAATTGTTTACATGTATTTGATTTTCTTCACTTTACCGTTGTGATTCTCAGCTACAAAGAGGTTGTCTCTTGTGTCTACACATAACCCCATGGACGCTGTAGATAACAGTTATCAATGTAACGGAGAAACTGTCCGTCCTGATCTAGGATGTGGATACGGTGGTTGATAAAGTCTGATGTCAGGATCTGACTCTGGCTGTTGGTTGTGATGTCGTGTGGATCAAATGATCTCATGGCAGTAGAGGGATGACCACTGTATTTAAATCGGAGTTTTCCTGCCTGATTAACCACCACTACTGCTTTGGCTCTATTGTCAGCCACACAGATATCCAGGTTCCTGTTCTCACTGATGTATTTCATGTCACCAGATGAATATAGAGGTTTACCTTCAATATCAAACTGAATGGTTTGTTTCTCTGTGGAGCCAGAGTAACGGACAACTTTTGATTGTTTATCATCACTGTTCATGGTAACCAGGAGGTCACCAGAGGAGGTACTACAGATGGTGAAAGGTTTCCACCCCTGTAGTCTGATCACTTCCTGTATCTGGTCATTTGTCACCATGTTTACAGTTCTTGTATCAGGGTCTGTATAAACTAGATCTCCACTTCTTGTCACTGCTATATCACTTGGTATGTTCCCAGACTTGGTTTGGATTGACTTCAGTAGTTTACCCTGGAGGTTTTAAAGTTTCATGATTTTGTCATACCCACGTGTCCAGATTTCTTCATCACTGAGACAGGTAACACTGCATATTTTATACCCAGTGTGTATGGTGGTGATGAGCTCTGGTTTATCAAGCAAAGGTTTCACTTGAGGAGAGGATAAGGCTTCTAATGTCTTCATTGTGTAGCTATGTTCTTCTGTTTTAATGGATAATGCTGACAGAGAACCAAACATTTGATGGAGCTGTTCTGTGTTGATCTGATGAGGAGAGAAACTTGGTATTGTAACACTGAATTTAGGAGGTAAACTTCTGAATTCAGCATTCCTGGATTTGTAAGCAGAGGCTAGTGAGACATCATTAGAGTTCAGTATTTTTTCCAGATCAAGAATGCACTGTTTTACTTTAGAAATAATTTGTTTGATTTCATTTTCCTGTTTATTTAGTGTAGCCAGATGTTTAGATTTCATCTCATCAATTTCAGATTTTTGTTTGTTGACAATGATGTTAAT
Organism: Saccostrea glomerata; assembly: GCA_003671525.1. Taxonomy (NCBI): domain Eukaryota; kingdom Metazoa; phylum Mollusca; class Bivalvia; order Ostreida; family Ostreidae; genus Saccostrea; species Saccostrea glomerata. The sequence continues at coordinate 739,100 of PRKT01000202.1, forward strand.
TTCTCTGTGCCAGTCTTCTCCTTGTTTGGTGACAGCTGTTGTCAGTTTCTTGTATTGCTTTTCTAGGTTTGTTTTTTCTCTCTCTATCTCTGCTGAAATTTCTTCATACCTAGGGAAAAGTGAATTAGCCAATTCATCAACATCATTTTGCATGGCCTTTTGTTTGGTTTTCTTTATCTCCAGTAAATTCAATAAAGTGTGTCCTTTGTGTAAGTTGGATGTCAGACAGAGTGAACAAACAGGAAGGTCACATTCTTCACAGTGAAGTTCACAAAGTTTTCCGACATGAGTTGGACATATTGGTGTAGTTCCCTTTTGTTTGTATGGCACCACTTTATGTTCTTTAGATAAATCTGAGAGATGCTCCCCTACACAGGCCTTACAGAGTTTGACATGACATAAGTCACAGTACATTGGAGGAACAGGAGTCTCACACAGGTCACAGCGCAATACATCTTGGCCACTGAGACGCGGGTCCATTGTGGAAGCTATGGAAACCCTCTACCTAAAAGAGATCAGTTTACTTGTTCAAATAATATACATGTATTACGTATGAGTGCCAGTATTATCAATTTCATTTGTCAATCTTACCATTGAAATTGAACAGGACAAGACACTGTGAAACTAGAGTAGATCCTTATTTGTCTGTCTGTGTCATTTGGTTTTCTTCATGGCTGCTAACTGTGTGCAGGTAATAAGTGTGCTATATTTTTAGAATGATGTATAGTTTAAAATACTTGAAGATATGAACATGAAAAGACAAGGTCTTTATTTGGAACTTATTTAATGTTTATATAACTTTATCATAAATGCTTAATTGTAGAATAAATATGTATCTTGAATTCAACATGTTCATGGACAGTAAAAAAAAATAATAAACAGACAAATAATATAAAAAAAAAACAATACCCAAGCCTGAAAAGAGTTATTATCATATACCTCCAAGAAAATAGAATCTCAGAGAAATAAGTTCATATATAATAACAGTCTTGCATTTCTTACAGTGTATTACTTGTTTGCTTCATATGTGTTACCATGTATACTTTGTCTATCTCCAATTGTCTTGGAGATATATCATGCATGCTGTTTCATTAACGCATTGTAAGTCAGTTGTTGGTCCCCATAATCCAATATGTTTTTTTGTATATAATAAACTTAATATAAACTGTTAACATTGTTTGAGTTTTATATAAAATAAAACTTTTTAAAAAGCATACCTAATTAAACATGTAGTTTATCTAACATGGCTGTCATTTGTTTACCTGTTGGTGTTTCAATCTTCCTGGTCTATTTATAACCAGTATCTCAGGTAATGATTTAAATGTCTGAAGGTAAAGGCCATCATTTCTAAACATTGAGAATGTGCATGTGGTATATTTAAAAAAATATCCATAAACGGTAAATAGAAATTCTGAAACTGCTATTAAGAAGATAATTTTCTAATATTACTGATTTAAAAAAAATCAATAATACAAGTGAGCTTACTTGATATTATGTATCACATTTAGTTTTTAAGAGTTAAAAAAAATATTTATTATAAAAAGTTAACAAGGACTGTTTGAAGATGAAGTAATAATGATAATCGATACTTTACACTGTGATGAGATGAATATTCTTGTTATAATGTGGCATAATGGACTGCTAATTAGAGGCCATCTTTAAAACAAAAAGGGTTGCCCTCTCTATTACTGTAAATGTATTACATTTGTCTTGTTTGATGTGTACAATATTTGGCGGAAATTCAATTTTCAACAAGTCAGCATAGATTTGATTTAGCACTGTCTGAATTTGCTAATTGATTAATATACAAGACATTTAGTGATGGACTTGAATTAGCAGAGGCAGCTTTCCGCCAAAATCGCGAAATAGAATACGCAGCTAAAATGTGGTACCTTTACAGTAACTGTCTAAAAATAGCCTGACTCAGAACTTTTTAGCTCACCTGAGCCAAAGGCTCAAGTGAGCTTTTCTGATCACAATTTGTCCATTGCCTGTCGTTGTCGTCATTGTAAACTTTTCACATTTTCGACTTCTTCTCAAGAACCGCTGGGCCAATTTCAACCAAACTTGCCACAAAGCATCCTTGGGTGAAGAGGATTCAAGTTTGTTCAAATGAAGGGCCATGCCCTCATTCAAGGGGAGATAACTGGGAATTAATGAAAATTTGGTGGTATCTTTTAAAAATCTTCTTCTTAAGAACCACTGTGCCAGGAAAGATGAAACTTATGGGGAAAAATCCTCAGGTAGAGTAGATTCAAGTTTGTTCAAATCATGAAACCCAGGGGTAGGCCAGGCCACAAAGGCCGACCAAAGTTTTACAATGAAATATATAGGAAAATTCTTTAAAAATCTTCTTCTCAAGAATAACATAGCCATAAATGATCATACTTATATGGAAGCATCCTCAGGTAGTGTAGATTCAAGTTTGTTCAAATCATGACCCCCGTGGATAGGGCAGGGCCACAATGGCCAATCAAAATTTTATATAGACATATATAAGAAAATTCTTTAAAAATCATCTTTTCAAGAATAGCAAAGCTATGATTGGTCATGGGACTTACTTTTGGATATACACTTTTCAATAATAAACCAATTTCTACTTTTTCCCAGCCACAGTGCTCAGGTGAACGATGTGGCCCATGGGCCTCTTGTTTAACTTCCAGGAACTGGCAGGAAGCAAGTTATATTAATGTATTAGGGATAATGAATTATTAAAAATTCAGCATGGGTGTTGAAAATTTCTGGGAAACAAAATTTTGCATCTACCTACCAACCCATATTTTTTCAACATGAATCGGAAAGAGGGTAAACTGATATTATTATAAAGTTGGTCTGATCAGTGAGTTTTTTTTCAGTGTCTGCTACAACCACAAGCAGCAGTGGGACCAGTGAGAGAGATGACATGATGTTTCAAATGGAGGAGTTCTCTACAGAGGGATCTATAGGGAACTTACAGGGGCACACAAAAGGTAAGATAATGATGGGGAACTTATAGGGGCACACAAAGGGTAATATAATGATGGGGAAGTTACAGGGGCACACAAAGGGTAAGATAATGTTGGGGAATACAGGGGCACACAAAGGGTAAGCTCATGATGGGGAACCTACAGGGGCACACAAAGATAATGATGGGAAACAGGGGCACACAAAGGGTAAGATGATAATGGGGAGCCTACAGGGGCACACAATGGGGAACCTACAGGAGCACACAAAGGGTAAGATAATAATGGGGAACCTACAGGAGCACACAAAGGGTAAAATAATGATAGGGAATTTACAGGGGCATGCAAAGGGTAAGATAATGTTCGGATACTTACTGGGGCACATATGGGGTTAGATAAAAATGAAAACACTTACAGGGGCACACAGAGGGTAATTAATGATGGGGAACTTACAAGGGCACACAAAGGGTAAGATAATGATACAGAACTTTCAGGGGCACACAAAGGGTAAACTAATGATGGGGAACTTACAACTTACAGTGGG